>WNWK01018687.1:0-39379 GCA_009830355.1 Cherax destructor | reverse complement strand
CAGACAAGTGCATAAAGTTAGGTTCAGCGGGCAGCCCCACCAAGTTATGACAGTAGTTGAGTCATTAAGAGAGTTGCTGGAAAGTCCTAATGGTGCGTGTAGGGGGTAGTGGGGGGTGTGGTATGGGGGTGGCGTGGTGTGTGTTGTGGTGTGGAGGTGTGTTGTGTGTGTGTTGTGTGAAGCGGCAGATGCGGTTGAATATAGACAAGTGCAACGTTCTAAACATTGGACACGAAAATAACCATAATGTAGACCTTAATATTACTGATTGCGAAAAAGATTTAGGAGTTCTGGTTAGCAGTAATCTAAAACCAAGACAACAGTGCATAAGTGTTCGCAATAAAGCGAACAGAATCCTTGGCTTCATATCAAGCATAAATAATTGAAGTCTTCAGGTTGTTCTTCAACTCTATATATCTTTGGTTAGGCCTCATTTAGACTATGCTGCACAGTTTTGGTCACCGTATTACAGAATGGATATAAATGCACTGGAGAACGTACAAAGGAGGGTGACAAAGTTGATCCCATGTATCAGAAATCTTCCCTATGAGGATAGACTGAGGCCCTGAATCTGCACTCTCTAGAAAGGCGTAGAATTAGGGGGATATGATTGAGGTGTATAAATGGAAAGCAGGAATAAATAAAGGGAATATAAATAGCGTCTAAATATATCTAGCATAGACAGGACTCGCAGCAATGGTTTTAAGTTGGAAAAAATCAGATTCAGGAAGGATATAGGAAAGCACTGGTTTGGTAATAGAGTTGTGAATGATTGGAACAAACTCCCGAGTACCGTCATAGAAGCTAAGACGTTGTGTAGTTTTAAAAATAGGTTAGATAAATACATGGGTTTGTGTGAGTTGGACCTGACTAGCTTGTGCTTCTTCCTTAAGTGGATGTGACCTGACCTGACTAGGTAGGGTCATTGGCTTAAGCTGGTAGGAGACTTGGACCTGCCTCGCATGGGCCAGTAGGCCTGCTGCAGTGTTCCTTCTTATGTTCTTATGTTATATTGTGTACGTTGTGGGGTGGGGTGTTGTGGAGTGGTGTGTTGTGGAGTGGTGTGTTGTGGAGTGGTGCGTTGTGGAATGGTGTGTTGTGGAGTGGTGTGGTGTGGTGTGGAGGTGTGTGGGGTGTCTTTTAGTTTGGTGTGTTGGGGGGAGGTGTCTTGGTGTCTGGTGGGAAGGTTGGTGCATTGTGTGGGGGTGGTATGGGGCATGTAGTGGTATGATGTGTTTGGTGGTAGTATTATTATAGCTGGTGTTACGGGTTTTTTTCTATTAATTTTTTTTTTTATTATTAACACATCGGCCGTTTCCCACCAAGGCAAGTTGGCCCGAAAAAGAAAAACTTTCATCATCATTCACATCAGCAGTGTGCTGCTACACTATTCTGATAAGTGGGGAACAAAAGCTAGCTATGTTTCCGTGTCTTATTCCATCACACAGGTTGGTGCTTGTACAAGGTGTTGAAATCTGTCAGCCTGAGCTGGGGACGTCAGTAATACAGTGAGGATATCGTCAAGCATTCCAGTAAGGGATCATCAGCTACGGCAGCTTCAGGCTTTTCGTTCCAGCAGAGCTGCAGTTACTATCACTTGGGAATTGTCATCTCTCAAAATGATTTATCCCTTACATATTAGAAATATTTTTTAAGAAGGTATCTTCATCACCGCAGAGTGTGCAAGACACATTATACACACGAGACAAAGAAAGGACACACACACACACACACATATATAGTACTGTAACCACGAACGAGTGGTATTTAATCAATAATAACACTGCGACTAGCCGGGGGATCGAACCCGACTACTCGCAGTGTTGTTATTGATTAAATACCACTCGTTCGTGTTAATATATATATATATATATATATATATATATATATATGTGTGTGTGTGTGTGTGTGTGTGTGTGTGTGTGTGTGTGTGTGTGTGTTGAATATTGGTGGTGGCGTTTGAGTGGGAAGGGGACGTTTATAATGGTGGTGGTGCACTGCTTGAATAGGAGTGTGTGTAGTGGTGCAGGTACTACTAGGAGAGACGCAGGGAGGGGGAGATCTGAGACACTCATTGAAGGGGGAGACATTAGAGACACGGGGAGGGGGGACGTGAGAGACACATTGAAGGGGTGGGACGTGAGAGACACATTGAAGGGGTGGGACGTGAGAGACAAGGGTGTGACGTTGGAAGGGAGGATGTAGGATTCATTGAACATATTGTAGAGATGGAGAAGGCGAGTGGGACACAGTGAGGGAGAGAGGGAGGATGAATGGAAGGAGGGGAATATGAAGGAAGGAGGGGAAGTCCTGTAAGAAGTACATCAACACACCAGTTGTCGTCTCATTTCGTATCAGCTGAAACAGTTTTTTCTCAACTTTCAATCCACTAAGAACAAAAAAAAATCACAGAACCATGAGAGGAATGGCCACGTAGCCAGGCACTCTCATATCACCGCTTTGCCACTATCCAACCCCTATCCTCAACCTCTTATCCTCTGCCCCTTTCTCCCACCCTACCCATACATTCATCCACCTAATATTAGGTGACATCACCCTTATACCACCTCAATCATTTTCAATCCCCTTAAATTTCTGTTCATCAGCTCAGTCATTTGTGTCTTATTTCAACACTGACACACTCTCTCCTTACAACACTGACACACTCTCTCTCCTTACAACACTGACACACTCTCTCCTTACAGCACTGACACACTCTCTCTCCTTACAACACTGACACACTCCTTACAACACTGACACTCTCTCCTTACAACACTGACACTCTCTCCTTACAACACTGACACACTCTCTCCTTACAACACTGACACACTCTCTCCTTACAACACTGACACACTCTCTCCTTACAACACTGACACTCTTTCCTTACAACACTGACACACTCTCTCCTTCCAACACTGACACACTCTCCCCTTACAACACTGACACTCTCCTTACAACACTGACATACTCTCTCCTTACAACACTGACACACTCTCTCTCCTAACAACACTGACACACTCCTTACAACACTGACACTCTCTCCTTACAACACTGACACACTCTCCTTACAACACTGACACACTCTCTCCTTACAACATTGACACACTCTCTCCTTACAACATTGACACACTCTCTCCTTACAACACTGACACACTCCTTACAACACTGACACTCTCTCCTTACAACACTGACACACTCTCTCCTTACAACACTGACATACTCTCTCCTTACAACACTGACACACTCTCTTACAACATTCACACACACACGCCTTCCTTACAACACACACATACACGCACTCCTTACAACACTCACACACTCCCCACAACACTCCTTCCTTACAACACTCAAGATTGCCATGTGATTGTCAATCACATGGAATCCCAGCAGCTGCACAATCCAGGTCAGCATGGGTTCAGAAGAGGTCGCTCCTGCTAGACCACTACGACATGGTCTAGTATACACTTTAAGACAGGCAAAATATTGATGTAGTGTACACCGACTTTGCAAAAGCCTTTCGCAAAAGGAATAACAGGAAAAGTGAGCAGATAGATATTTAACTTCCTAACCAATAGAAACCAAAAAGTAACATTAAACGGAGCGACATCAGAGGCGGCTACAGTGAAGAACTGTTCTCCCTAAGGCACAATACTCCCCCCACTTCCCTTTCCCATTTCTGACATAGACAGGGACATAAACCACAGCGCTTTTCAAATGCTGCTATAATCTATGAGTGTGACATTCACTGAAGACAGTGAGCCTCCAAGTTGATATCAAGCAAGTCTTCCAGTTGGCCAGTGACAACAATATAATGTTCATTGAGGACAAATTTCAGTTAGTGCTTCAGGAAAGGACTGCGGAAATAAAAACAATATCGGATTACAAGACGAACTCAAACCAGTCAAAGACCTGGGAGTGATAATGTCAGACGATCTCATGTTCAAGGAGAACAACAAAGTTGTTATTGCAACTACAAGAAAAAATATAGGTTGGATAACTAGAACTTTCTAAACAAGAGATGCCAAGCCAGTGATGACTATATTCAGGTCACTCGTTTTCTCTAGGCTATAATGTTGTTGTGCACTAACGGCTCCTTCAAGGCAGGTGAAATTACTGAGCTGGAGAATGTACAGAGAACCTTCACAGCTCGTATAAACTCATTCAAGAACCTACTTTACCGAGAGTGCTTGAAATACCTCGAACTGTACTCCTTAGAACGTAGGCGAGTAAGATACTTTAAAATATACACCTGGGAGATACTGGAGGAATTGGTTCCAAACCTGAACAAAAAAACTGCTATTTATGAACACAACAGGCTTGGCAGACGGTGCAGGATACATCCAATGAAAAATAGCGGAGCAGTGAGTTCAGTGAGAGAAAATTCAACAAGTGTAAAGGGACCACTACTCTTCAACATCCTCCCTTTATGCATAAGGGGGATTATCTATAGACCCCTTGCTGTCTTCAAGAGGGAACATGAGCAGTTCCTGATCAGTCAGGTTGTGCTGCATACGTTGGACTGGCGGTGGCGGCCGGTCCCAGACCAGGCCAGGAGGCCTGGTCTGGGACCGGGCCGTGGGGGGCGCTGACCTCCAGAAGCGACTCCAGGTAACCTCAAGGTAACCTCCTTACAACACACACACACACACACACACGAGTTCATGGCATCAAAATGTACAGAATTATTTAAATGAACATTGATTGCGCCTTCCGTATTTGCAAATCATTGAGGCGAATATCATTGAGTGACAGACTAATACATTATGGAAGCTAAGACAATGTCAATATTCTTAAGAATTATTGAAGGACATTGTTGTGTATGAGAGTAATTCAGTACACAGGAGAGACTTCGGGTGTGGTATCCCTCAAGGGGGGTTCCTTGACGCTGCTGAGGGGCTCTTGATCTAGGGAATTGGATCTGCGCTCCAATTTCCTGAATTAAGCCTGAATACCTTCCACATCCCCCCTCCCCCACAGGCGCTGTATAATCCTACGGGTTTACCGCTCCCCCATGATTATAATAATTCAGGTGTGGTTGACGGGTCTTGGTAACAGTTGTTGTGCTCTTTATATGTTATTCGTCCCAAGAGTCTTTAAGAGATTCTGGAGGATTTAAGTTGAACTGTTTTTATCTCATTGCGGGAAGATCAAAGTAATATATAAATAATCCTTAGTCTAGTTAATAATAATGTTAAGTGTTATGTATATGATGAGAGACGGAGAGACAGACAGACAGAGACGGAGAGACAGACAGAGACGGAGAGACAGACAGAGACGGAGAGATAGACAGAGACGGAGAGACAGACAGAGACAGAGACAGAGTGACAGCGAAAGAAAAACATAGACAGACAGACAGACAAAAAGAGTCAATCTTTCATTTTTTTTCAACATTAGACCAAATGTTGGTGAGTCATTGTGATCTTGTACATGCAACAACAGTCTTGGTTATCATCGGCTCAGATGCTACTCAATTCATTTCCTCAAAATAATAATAATAATAATAATAATTTCCATCAGTCGCATTACACCTGATTTTCTTCTGCTGTTGCCGTCCTACCGTCAGTGTATATCTCCTGGCACCGCTGAAATTTTAAAAGTTACGTTACGTTAGGTTACGTTACGTTACGTTAGGTTACGTTACGTTATGTTACGTTACGTTACGTTAGGTAAGGTTCGTCAGGAAACATAAGTATTTCCTGACAGTTGTTTCATATGATGACCCGCAGCTGAAGCTTTTGGTCATCTGACCGAGGCCTTCCACTGGCTTACCGGTCCACCCCCTTTAAAAACTATTTCTAATGTAATTAGAAATAATTACATTATAATTATTTATGCTGTAATTGACTCACGAAATCGTAATGACACGATTACAAACAACCCATACCACGGGTGGGGTTCGAACCCACGGTCAGGGAGTCTCAAAACTCCAGACCGTCGCGTAAGCCACTGGGCCAGCTAGCTTCAATAAGATTTATCCAACTAGGTATATTTATACACCATAGGAAGGTTAGCATAGGCACCACTGTGTCCACAAATACAAGTTTTTACAGACGAATCTCCCGCTAGCATGGCCGTGACGAACTCTAGCTCAAGTCCCCCTTAAAGCCGTCAACATGACGGCTTTAAGGGGGACTTGAGCTACACACGTATATGTACGTACGGACACTACTAGGTATAATAATAATATTATTATTATTATTATTATTATTAAAAAATAAGAATAAGATGGAAGCTTTGATATATTTTTAAATTGTAGTCCCTACTCTTATAATGTAAAATTTAAAACGTGTAATTGATAGTTTTTTAGAATATCAGAATCATAGTGTAAATGCGGGTACATATTCTTATGGTTGCGTGACAGTATTTTAGAGACGGTCCAGTAAGTGAGGAAGACAAGAGTTGCGTGAGTTAATATTAGCACCGTCGAAGATTGTAGCTGGGTGAGTGTCAGGTGAGTGTCAGGTGAGTGTCAGGTGAGTGTCAGGTGGCTTGGTGCTCACGCAGGTGATAAAGAAAAGAAGACAACCTGCACATTACGTCAAGTGCTGCCACTTCCCCGTCTTCCCCGTCTTCCCCGTCGCCCCACGCGAGAAAGTCAATTCTCATTGAGAATATTCTATTCACGTAATTGTCCCTGCAAGGATCGATCTCTATTAAAAACATGGTGAAGCGCATGGGGTCACACGGCGCCTGAGCAATGGGAGACAATGAATTTTGTTCCGCGACGACACGTACAATAAGAGAGGGGTCAGTCCCTTTTGCGGTTTAGTTAGCTAGTACGGTGTACCTTCTGAATTCATGTACTGAGTTGACCTTAAGTACATTCCGTCCTCATGTAATCCTAGAGCTAACAGAATCCTTGGCTTCATATCAAGAAGTATAAATAATAGAAGTCCTCAGGTTGTTCTTCAACTCTATATATCCTTGGTTAGGCTTCATCTAGATTATGCTGCACAGTTTTGGTCACCGTATTACAGAATGAATATAAATGCACTGGAGAACGTACAAAGGAGGATGACAAAGTTGATCCATGTATCAGAAATCTTCCCTATGAGGATAGACTGAGGGCCCTGAATCTGCACTCTCTAGAAAGGCGTAGAATGAAGGGGAATATGAATGAGGTGTATAAATGGAAAACAGGAAATAATAAAGGGGATGTAAAGAGCGTGCTAAAAATATGTAGCATTGACAGGACTCGCAGCAATGGTTTTAAATTGGATAAATTCACATTCAGGAAGGATATAGGAAAGCACTGGTTTGGTAATAGAGTTGTGGATGAGTGGAACAAACTCCCGAGTACCGTCATAGAAGCTAAGACGTTGTGTAGTTTTAAAAATAGGCTAGATAAATATATGGGTGGGTGTGAGTTGGGCATGACTAGCTTGTGCTACTAGGTCAGATGCCGTGCTGCTCCCTTAAGTGAATGTGACTGACCTGACTAGGTCAAGGCACTGGCTTAAGCCGGTGGGAGAATTGGACGTGCCTCCCATGGGCCAGTAGGCCTGCTGCAGTGTTCCTTCTTTCTTATGTTCTTATTTCTCTTGAAAATAATATTAATAATTACATCCGTGTGGCTTGCTGCGTTGCCTTCCATCACATAACTTGTCTGTATTGATTAGCATTGTTTCTGAGTCTCTTATAAGATATGATCATCGCTTCTCCGGTCGTCTAGGAATAACTCCAGATGTCATAGTGATGTAGAAATACGTTCTACTCAACGTCACTTAGCGCTTCTAACACTTGCCCAAATGCTCTTTTCTTGAAGTTAGGTTAGGTTAAGCTAGGTTGGGATAGGGTAAATTATATAAACTTATGTAACAACAAATACGTAAAATGAAAAAAAAAAGAACTGTCACGATGCGTCTGGCAAGGAGGCAAGCTGAAGAATACATGAAACGCTCAAATCTAAACGCTGATGAATCGTGGTGGGAGAATGGTCCGGACTCTAGGAAGTGTGCAAGTAATCTCACAAACAAACACAGTAGCAGCTCAAGCTGCTCACGTCAACAAGCTTTTGAAGTCAGTGACGCAGACGTGAATTTCACCAGAAGATGATGGCTCCTCCCACAGATATTACCGCCGTTAACACGTTGATCACTACCTTACTGTTATACGACTGTCGTAACGTTCCAGGGAGGACATTAACGTCCAGAATTAGCTGAGTGCTAAGACGGTCAGAGTGTAAATAATGAGGATTACGCGGGAGTGAGGCGTCAAACACTTCTGCTTCCTGCCAGTTCTCTCAGAAGCTCTCCAAGAAGAGCGCTGTAAGCTCTAATGGGTTCTCGGGGATAACAAATTCTCACCTTTGTACTGTTAACTGGTTCCACTCATGCCAGGCACTCCCTGTGAAACACCTGGCTTTTGACACCCCCTCCCCCCCAAGGCTCTTCTCCTAATGCAAAAAACTGGGAGCTGGGGAGTATAAAAAACTGAAAGGTTAAATGTTTGGCGAAGGAATGGAAGTTGCGTGTGGCAGCGAGGTCGCTTTATCTGTCACTAATCTTCATTCTCCTCCCTGTTGTTTTGTTTACTTTATATCTTGTCATCACCACATACCCTGTGTCCCTCCATTATGTTGTCATCACACACCCGTGTCCCTCCATTATGTTGTCATCACACACCCGTGTCCCTCCATTATGTTGTCATCACACACCCGTGTCCCTCCATTATGTTGTCATCACACCGTGTCCCTCCATTATGTTGTCATCCACCCGTGTCCCTCCATTATGTTGTCATCACACCCCGTGTCCCTCCATTATGTTGTCATCACACACCCGTGTCCCTCCATTATGTTGTCATCACACACCCGTGTCCCTCCATTATGTTGTCATCACACACCCGTGTCCCTCCATTATGTTGTCATCACACACCCGTCTCCCTCCATTATGTTGTCATCACACACCCGTCTCCCTCCATTATGTTGTCATCACCACATACCCTGTGTCCCTCCATTATGTTGTCATCACACACCCGTCTCCCTCCATTATGTTGTCATCACACACCCGTCTCCCTCCATTATGTTGTCATCACCACATACCCTGTGTCCCTCCATTATGTTGTCATCACACCACATACCCTGTGTCCCTCCATTATGTTGTCATCACACACCCGTGTCCCTCCGTTATGTTGTCATCACCACACACCCTGTGTCCATTATATTGTCATCACACACCCTGTGTCCATTATATTGTCATCACACACCCTGTGTCCCTCCATTATGTTGTCATCACACACCCGTGTCCCTCCATTATGTTGTCATCACACACCCGTGTCCCTCCGTTATGTTGTCATCACACACCCGTGTCCCTCCATTATGTTGTCATCACACACCCGTGTCCCTCCATTATGTTGTCATCACACACCCGTGTCCCTCCATTATGTTGTCATCACACACCCGTGTCCCTCCATTATGTTGTCATCACACACCCGTGTCCCTCCGTTATGTTGTCATCACACACACCCGTGTCCCTCCATTATGTTGTCACCACACACCCGTGTCCCTCCATTATGTTGTCATCACCACACACCCCGTGTCCCTCCATTATGTTGTCATCACCACACATTCTGTGTTCCTCCATTATCTTGTCATCACCACACACCCTGTATTCCTCCATTATCTTGTCATCACCACACACCCTGTGTTCCTCCATTATCTTGTCATCACCACACACCCTGTGTTCCTCCATTATCTTGTCATCACCACACACCCTGTGTTCCTCCATTATCTTGTCATCACCACACACCCAGTGTTCCTCCATTATCTTGTCATCACCACACACCCCGTGTCCCTCCATTATGTTGTCATCACCACACATTCTGTGTTCCTCCATTATCTTGTCATCACCACACACCCTGTGTTCCTCCATTATCTTGTCATCACCACACACCCTGTGTTCCTCCATTATCTTGTCATCACCACACACCCAGTGTTCCTCCATTATCTTGTCATCACCACACACCCAGTGTTCCTCCATTATCTTGTCATCACACACCCGTGTCCCTCCGTTATGTTGTCATCACCACACACCCCGTGTCCCTCCATATCTTGTCATCACCACACACCCTGTGTTCCTTCATTATCTTGTCATCACCACACACCCAGTGTTCCTCCATTATCTTGTCATCACCACACACCCAGTGTTCCTCCATTATCTTGTCATCACCACACACCCTGTATTCCTCCATTATCTTGTCATCACCACACACCCAGTGTTCCTCCATTATCTTGTCATCACCACACACCCAGTGTTCCTCCATTATCTTGTCATCACCACACACCCTGTATTCCTCCATTATCTTGTCATCACCACACACCCTGTATTCCTCCATTATCTTGTCATCACCACACACCCTGTGTTCCTCCATTATCTTGTCATCACCACGCACCCCGTGTACTTCCAAACACCTCGTGTTCGTATTTCTACTCTTATTGTGTCTCAGGTGGTTTAAAAGAGATACTTAAAGAAGCACTGGAGTTACTTGTAGGTTACCTGGAGTCACTTCCGGAGGTCACCGCCTCTGCGGCTCGGTCCCAAACCAGGACTCCTTGCTTGCCGGACTGATTGGTCAAGCTGTCAGTGCCCACAGCCCGCATCTGGTGTATGCACCGCAGTCCAGCTCACAAGGAACTGTTTTGAGAAATTTGTCGAAGTCCCTCTTCAAGACAGCTAGGGGTTTGTTGGTAATCCCTCTTATGCGTGAAGGGAGGGTGTTGAAGAGTCGTGGTCCCCTTACAATGAGTACTACAACCTACCTGTTTTTTTAATCGACCTGCTGGTATCCACTACCAAGGTTTATAGTATATTTTTGTTTTGTTTTTGTCTCATCTTGTTGGTATGTGTATATAACTGACGCAGTTATTTGGTTAACTATATTGTCAAGAGTCATGTTGATGTTCATGTGTATGTTGAATGTGGCGGTGTTGAGGTGAAGGTGGTTGTGTGTTATTATATTCATGAGGAAACTCTTAAAACCGTAATGGACACACACCGTAAGGGACACACAACGTAAGGGACACACACCGTAAGGGACACACACCGTAAGGGACACACACCGTAAGGGACACACACCGTAAGGGACACACACGTAAGGGACACACACCGTAAGGGACACACACCGTAAGGGACACACACCGTAAGGGACACACACCGTAAGGGACACACACCGTAAGGGACACACCGTAAGGGACATACACCGTAAGGGACATACACCGTAAGGGACACACACCGTAAGGGACACACACCGTAAGGGACACACACCGTAAGGGACACATACACACCACCAGGGGAAGTAGGAATTGGACAGGTTTGATCTGGGAAAGAGGAGGACACCTTCAACTCTCAGAGTCAAGACCTTTACTAGCATCAATGTGTTGTGAATGAGGATCTGTAGGTATGTAAGTCTGGCACTTCAAGGTGTAAGTCTGGCACTTCAAGGTGTAAGTCTGGCACTTCAAGGTGTAAGTCTGGCACTTCAAGATTAAAAGGAAGCATTTGTTGGGTAACAGAATTGAAACTGAGTGCCACAGACAGCTCGGCGAGTAGATTATTTTATTTTTAAGAGTGGAATTTGCATATTTCCCATGATCCACCAGGCAAGGTCCGCTGATGAGTTGAATCAATTCTGAAAATTGGCACCTATACGTTCCACCAATAATTCAAAACTTACACTTAGTAACATACATCGGTACTCAAGGTTTGAAGCCCATCGGATGAGGCATTCACAATTTTTTCGTGAAAACTAATACATACGTCAGTTTCGTAATGGCTTTAATGAAATTGACAGATTGGCATTACCAAGGCTAAGATCAATCAGAAATAAAAACAAACACAACACACACACACACACACACACACAAAGAAGCTAGAGAAAGTGCAAAGGTTTGCAACAAGACTAGTCCCGGAGCTAAGGGGTATGTCCTACGAGGAGAGGTTAAGGGAAATCGACCTGACGACACTGGAGGACAGGAGAGATAGGGGGGACATAATAACGACATATAAGATACTGAGAGGAATTGACAAGGTTGACCGAGACAGAATATTCCAGAGATGGGACACAGCAACAAGGGGACACAGTTGGAAGTTGAAGACTCAGATGAATCACAGGGATGTTAGGAAGTATTTCTTCAGTCACAGAGTGGTCGGGAAGTGGAATAGTTTGGGAAGCGATGTAGTGGAGGCAGGTTCCATACATAGCTTTAAGAAGAGTTATGATAAAGCTCATGGCGCAGGGAGAGGACCCAGTAGCGGCCAGTGAAGAGGCGGGGCCAAGAGCTATGACTCGACCCCTGCAACCACAACTAGGTGAGTACACACACACACACACACACACACACACACACACACACACACACACACACATAGCCCAGATCCTTAACAAGACAAGACAGCCATAGGCTAAGGCCTCGCACAGGTCTCTCTCCCCTCCCCTCTCTCTCTCCCCCTCTCTCTCTCACACACAGGGATTTACAAGGTTAAGTTAAGGTTCCTAAATTTATTTACAAGCTAAGAGTTGTTACTTCATTTTAAAGTTTTTTATTGTTATGAGATATACAAATATGAAACAGGATGAAGTTGGAGCCATCTGTGGGCCAGCAATTTCATTTGGTCAATTGACTTCATTTCGTTGATATCATTATGCTGTACGAACATGTTCCAGACTCGAGTCATCCTGGGAATAAATGATCTCAGATGAAGTGATGTTCTGGAGAAGGTTATAATCAGAGTGAAGTTGCTGCTTGCTGCCCGTCTTGTGGTGTAGAAGTTCACTTGTCGCTGTCCTCGGAGTGGAGCCAGGTGTGGTACTATGACGATATTGGCCTTGTACATAACAGTAAGGCCGCTCACATCCCTCTTGTGATAAAGTCTCTCTCTCTCTCTCTCTCTCTCTCTCTCTCTCTCTCTCTCTCTCCTCTCTCTCTCTCTCCCTCTCCCCTTCCATCCCATCACAGGATAATCAGACGACCTGGTCTCCCCTACGTCGTCTCCCAGCTCTCCCATGAGACCTATCGTCACCCAAGCAATTACTCTCAACATGACATTTGACTCCTCCCTCGTTTGTTGCCTCTCGTTACACACTCCCATAGTGTGTATGTACTCTGCTAGTTGTGGTTGTTGCAGGGGTCGAGTCACAGCTCCTCTGTGTGTGTGTGTGTGTGTGTGTGTGTGTGTGTGTGCGTGTCTACCTACCTGGAGGGCATTCCGGGGATCAACGCCCCCGCGGCCCGGTCTATGACCAGGCCTCCCGGTGAATCAGGGCCTGAGCAACGAGGCTGTTACTGCTGGCTGCACGTCTGTGTCTGCGTCTGCGTCTGCCAGTAATAAATTTGAGCATATTTCATTTATATAGCAGATGTAATCAATACTACTACTGCTGCTAATAATAATAATAATGATAATAATACAATGTAGCAACATACATTGTAATCAACATAAGTGTAATTATCGTGCCATTATCGCTTCTAGGCACTTTTCCTCGTGCTCACTATTTGTGTAGCTCTCAGGTACGACGGGGAATTTTTAATAAGTCGAGAAAAGTGAGAGCAGCAAACAATGGAGCAGAGCTAATGAGGAGACTGAGAGCTCTCAACCACCCGACCATTTTATGAAAACTATTTAAGATTATTGTTTTAATATTTCTCTCCTCCACTGCGTATTATTTTCCTACAGTAAAAAAAATAGTTAAATTCAATAAGTAATATGTGCGTTTGTCGTGTACTGTGTAATACCCATCATTAACTTAGTATTTACATAAAGCAGGATTAAATACGCATGATGGTGCTCCAATATTTACGATTGGATTCCGAGGCTCAGGTTCCACTTCTTTATCCTGTCTCGGAACGAAAAAAGAGAGATTTATTATCGTCTATTACGTCAGTATACTATACGGTATATATATATATATATATATATATATATATATATATATATATATATATATATATATATATATATATATATATATATATATATATATATATATATATATATATATATATATATATATATATATATATATATATATATATATATATATATATATATATATATATATATATATGTCGTGCCGATTAGGTAAAACTGGTCAATTAGCAAGAAATCATTTAAAATTAAGTCCTTTCTAAAATTTTCTCTTATACGTTTAAATATATATTTTTTCATTTATGTTAATGTAAAATTTATATTTTGTACCTAAAAGAAACTTAGAAAACTCCTAACCTTATTATAACAAGCGCAATTTAATTTAGCCTAACCCAACTAAATATATATTAGATACTTTTACAATAATTTAATAATAAATAAACACAATGAAATATATTTTTTTCGTTAGGTTCAGAATGATTTTTGAGAAATTATTGCATACACAAATTTTCGCTTGTCTTATATGGCAGGTGAGCGTTGCTATTTAAGCCAAATAGCAAGTTTTACCTAATCGGCACGACACACACACACACACTATATATATATATATATATATATATATATATATATATATATATATATATATATATATATATATATATATATATATATATAGTGCCGAATAGGTAAAACTTGCGATTTTGGCTTAAATAACAACGCTCTGTTTGCCGAATAAAACAAGCAAAAATTTGTGTATGCAATAATTTCGCAAAAAATATGTTTCATTGTGTTTGTTTATTATTAAATGTAAACTTATTTAAAATATATTTAGTCGGAGTAGGCTAAATTAAATTGCGCTTGTTATAATAAGGTTAGGTAAGATTTCTAAGGTTCTTTTGGTACAAAATTATTAGTTTTTACATTATCTTAAATGAAAAAATATATCTTAGAACGTATAAGAGAAAATTTTAGAAAGGATTTAATTTTAAATGAGTTCTTGCTAATTGACCAGTTTTACCTATATATATATATATATATATATATATATATATATATATATATATATATAAGAAATGTCAGGTACTAAATAAGACACCATGCTAAGGTACAAAATGTGAAGAAGAAAAAAAAGAATGTTGGCTTTCATTATCGTCACAGCGGGGCGTTTATGAAGCCTGGCGCTGCCGGGTTCATATAACACACAGGGGAAAGTCGCCTTAGATCTGTCTGCTACACTTATTGGATTTCTTGATCCTTTTATTGAACGTCACTTCAAAACAACGCCTTTCCTTTAGGCGAATAGCCCAGTTTTCATCATGAAACTGTCCGTTTAAATCTTGGAGAGGCAATAGAGTTTGTTGATGTTTTTCAAGAAGGTGGCGCCATCTTGCCTCTCATTCTCAAAATGACTTATTTTGAGTTTTTGTAAATACTAGGATGACTTTATATATATATATATATATATATATATATATATATATATATATATATATATATATATATATATATATATATATATATATATATATTGTCTTATCGCTGTCGATGAAGTTGATCTCTTCGTATTTCAGTGTCAGACACGGAGGTGGGAAGGCGAGTGAGCACCTGCTGAGTTGTTGTATTCTGCTTGTAGGTCACTTCATGCATTTGCTCGTCAGTGACCTCCTTCGTCGGTGAGTTTGATCGTCAGCGAGTTCGCTTGTCCATCATTGACCTCGTTCATCAGTGTGTTCGTCAGCGAGTTCGTTCGTCAATGGGTTCGTTCGTTAATGTGTTCAATCATCATTAGGTTCTCACTACTGTTGATTTGTTCGTCTTAAGGTTCGATCTTCCGTGACTACATAGCAGTAATGATAGCTAGAAGTAAGGACTAATAAGAAATGGATAGAGGGGGGGATGGCTAGTGTAAGGATTAACTGTGTAAAGGATAGATGGTAAATATGGATAGATGAATATGGGTGGATTAGCAAACGGGGAGAATGGGTATCATAGGTGAGTGATACATGTTCAGCAGTTAGTTGTCTTTACTTTGGAAATAAAGATTCATTACTTGTGGGAATTAGTACCATTGTGGGGAACGTCGTCTCTCAAATAGTGACTGGCGAAGACTGTCGGATATGATGTAGGTTGTCGGGAATACTGGAATATCCGTCCAGAATAATAGACCTCAGAGGAATACTGGAATATCCGTCCAGAATAATAGACCTCAGAGGAATACTGGAATATCCGTCCAGAATAATACACCTCAGAGGAATACTGAAATATTCGTCCAGAATAATACACCTCAGAGGAATGGTGGAATATCCGTCCAGAATAATACACCTCAGATGAATGGTGGAATATCCGTACAGAATAGCAAACTTCAGAGGAATGGTGGGATGTCTGTCCTGAATAGTAGACTTGTCAGTAATGGTGGAGCATCCTTGGAGGATGGTGGAGCATCCTTGGAGAATGGTGGAGCATCCTTGGAGAATGGTGGATCATCCTTGGAGAATGGTGGAGCATCCTTGGAGAAATCACAAAAAAAGGCACAATACCGTGACTGGAACAATACACACACAACCCGCACATATAAAAGGGAGGAGCATACGACGACGTTTCGGCCCGACTTGGACCATTTACAAAGTCATCCTTGGAGAATGGTGGAGCATACTTGGAGAATGGTGGAGCATCCTTGGAGAATGGTGGGAGGTGTGAGTATAGAGGCGTAACTCAAGACAGGTATGGGGGTTTAAATCTCAAAATGCAGAACAAGCTTTTGTTTTGACTACGTTTGTCTCAATAAAAGCTTGATCTGAATATTGTGTGTTTACAGTGGAGTCTGGAGGCGCAGCTCTCAGGAACTCTCTCTTTTATCAAGTGAAACAGATGTTGTGTTGGACACTCTCTCTTCAAAAGGATCGAATCCAGTTTTAAACCTCTCTTGAGGATCCAATTCTTTTGACAAAGCCTCTTTTTTTTATAACGATCGTATGTTGTCTTGATGCCGTTGAGGGCTTTTGATCCAAGAATTTGGAATTACCTTCCTCTTGGATAAACCCTTGACCCCTACTGGCTTAACGCTTCACCATGATTGGTAAAAATATACTTTTTTGAATCACTTCCACAAAAAATAGTCATGAAATAAGCTTTTTTTGAGGATCTGGTCTTTTTTATTTTAAATTCAATTCTGTATTAAATTCATATCAAAGGATCTACATTCATATCGAATTCCTTTGAAGGATTAACACCCATGTTGAATCCCCTTTTAAAGGATTCACTACTATGGTAAATCCCCGTTAAAGGATTCACATCCATATTTAATCTGTACAAGATGCGCACATATACTGAATCCCCTAAAAATAGTATTTATCCTAATAATGAATCACATTTTAGGGATCCACACCCAAATAGAATCATCTTCAAAAGATCCATGCCCATATTAATCCCTTTAAAGGATCCGCACCCATATTGAAACAACTTTAGAGGATCCACACTCTCACACACCTGGTAAATGGTATTCAGCCAGGTTTGCTCCAAGGAAGGGCAAGGGCAGCTCTAGTTCTCCGGCTTAATATTCCTTCATCCGCATCAAGGGATCCGTCAAGTGTGTGGTGATGAGCAGTGTGTAAGAGCAGCAGTGTGGGAGGCGGTGTATAAACAGGTAATAATAATAATAATAATAATAATAATAATAATAATAATTAAAAATAATTAAAATATAATAATAATAATAATTAAAAATAATTAAAATATAATAATAATAATAATCTTTATTTCCAGAAGTACATGATACAACTTATACAGACCATAGCTGACATCACTGACATACTATATATAAAGCCCCTTGTTATACAGAGCATTTAGGGCAAATTAGGTTAATTTTGTCCCCCAGGATGCGACTCACACCAGTCGGATAACACCCAGGTACCTACTTACTGCTAGGTGAACAGGGACAGCAGGTGTCTTAAGGAAACACGCCCCAGTGTTTCCACTCGTACCGAGGATCGAACCACGGACCTCTATGTGTGAACTGAGTGCGCTACCAACCATGTGGCGAAGTCCGCGCCTTCACCACCCACTGCCACCACTGTTGTAAATGGGACTTGATCCGCGGAAAAGGAGCAGAGGAGCTTACTTCCTGATCAATCGAACCTGTTTTCAACTCTTGTACAGCTCAGGACGTTTCCTAATGTATGTCCTTAACCCGTACACGAGTGTGCACTTCCGCAGTGTCGATATTACCATACCATTAACAACCACTTATTGTGTTGTGAGGCCTCGGCCTGGACCCCATAACATGTTAATGACAGAGTGGGCACCTGTGACGAGTGGAGTTCCACAAGGGTCAGCCCTAGGACCTGTACTGTTTTTGGTATATGTGAATGACATAACGGAAGGGATAGACTCAGAAGTGTCCCTGTTTGCAGATGATGTGAAGTTAATGAGAAGAATCAAATCAGTCGAGGATCAGGCAGGACTACAAAGAGACCTGGACAGGCTACAAGCCTGGTCCAGTAACTGGCTCCTTGAATTTAACCCTACCAAATGTAAAGTCATGAATATCGGGGAAGGGCAAAGAAGACCGCAGACAGAGTATAGTCTAGGTGGCCAAAGACTGCAAACCTCACTCAAAGAAAAAGATCTTGGGGTGAGTATAATACCGAGCACATCTCCTGAGGCACACATCAATCAGATAACTGCTGCAGCATACGGGCGGCTGGCAAACCTAAGAATAGCGTTCCAATACCTCACTAAGGAATCATTCAAGCCTCTGTACACCATATACGTCAGGCCCATACTGGAGTATGCAGCACCAGTTTGGAACCCACACCTGGTCAAGCACGTCAAGAAATTAGAGAAAGTGCAAAGGTTTGCAACAAGACTAGTCCCAGAGCTAAGGGGATTGTCCTACGAAGAAAGGTTAAGGGAAATCAGCCTGACGACACTAGAGGACAGGAGGGTTAGGGGAGACATGATAACGACATATAAAATACTGCTAGGAATAGATAAGGTGGACAGAGACAAGATGTTCCAGAGAGGGGACACAGAAACAAGGGGTCACAATTGGAAGTTGAAGACTCCTATGAGTCATAGGGATGTTAGGAAGTATTTCTTCAGTCATAGAGTTGTCAGGAAGTGGAATAGCCTAGAAAGCGACATAGTGGAGGCAGGAACCATACATAGTTTTAAGACTAGGTTTGATAAAGCTCATGGAGCAGGGAGAGAGAGGACCTAGTAGCAATCAGTGAAGAGGCGGGGCCAGGAGCTATGAATCGACCCCTGCAACCACAAATAGGTGAGTACATGTAGCAACACCTGAGTCACGTTAATAATATGTAACAACACCCGAGGGACGTTAATGACATGTAACAACACCTGAGTCACGTTAATGACATGTAACAACACCTGAGTCACGTTAATGACATGTAACAACACCTGAGTCACGTTAATGACATGTAACAACACCTGAGGTACATTAATAACATGTAACAACACCTGAGTCACGTTAATAACATGTAAAAACACCTGAGTCACGTTAATGACATGTAACAACACCTGAGTCACGTTAATGACATGTAACAACACCTGAGTCACGTTAATAACATGTAACAACACCTGAGGTACATTAATAACATGTAACAACACCTGAGTCACGTTAATGACATGTAAAAACACCTGAGTCACTCCCTCATAACAAACATTGCCAGTAAAAGCAACCACTACATATTTCTGCATTTAACTCTGATGGATGGACTCCGTCAGTGAGTGTTTATTAAGGGCGCACCGAGGCAACAGTGTTGTTTTCTCGGCTCAGAGGACTTTGGTGTGCCGTGTATATCTACATTTGATTTTCTTAAGGATTTGTCATACTGTGGGTTATATCGTTGTTCTTTGAGGTCGACCTTGTTGCCTGTAGTCGCTTCCAGGGGTCACTGGTCCCCTGAGACCCGGTCTCAGACCAGGCCTCCTGGTTGCTAGTCTAATGGATTAGGCTGGTAGTGTCCGCCGCCAGCAGTCTTAACGCATGCACCGAAGCCAGGCTAATCTGGAACTGATTTGAGGGATTTGTTGAGTTCCTGCTGGAAGACAACCAGTGAAAGGGGGGGGTCTGTAAAAGATCTCTCACACACACACATCATGAACTTACAATGTTGCAGAAACGAGTAGGAAGTCTAGGTAGATTCGTTCAGGGAAACGACACATACATCGTATACGTATATATATATATATATATTAATAGGAACCAAGTATGTGCTCTATATGTAGTTAGATTCTAATCCTCTAAGTTATGAAACAATAGTTGGTTTCATTAAATTATTTATATATATATATATATATATATATATATATATATATATATATATATATATATATATATATATATATATATATATATATAATATATATATATATAATAGGTTTTCTACGAATATTTTTATAAATACTGTACTTTGCTACGCTGGGGATTTATTCATCTGCAAATGATGTTTTATTCTTGCTGAAGTGCACAAGAACAATTTTTTTTTATTTAAAAACACAGTAATACATATACAATAAAAAACGCGCCAACAAGCTTAACACTTACAAAGACATAACATCAGAAATATGAACTGAAGTTCATGACTGTACAGGAGCCAGTAAATCAAAATAACAAATCACACCTCCAAGAACTAATAAAAATAGCTCAAAATAAGGAACACTTAACAAAGTGAGCTGTATAACCCCTGTGGTTTAGCGCTTCTATTTGATTATAATAATAATTAACAAAGTGAACATGAATAATGACAAAAGGCTAATAAACCAAAAACATCTGTACACATAACAGACGAAATAACATAAAAACCCAAACACATACTCCCCCCACCCCATACCCTCATGATCAAACCCCAGTATCCTCATGGCACATAGCTCATCACATATACAAACTCAGAATAAACAAAGAAATCTTGTCAAGGGATACCAATATACAATGTCCCCGAATCATGAAAACAAAATCTCAAAAGTTTACACCCAATCGTCCAAGCACCAAACATGTACTCGCCACATAAATCTAAACATAAACCCATGCCCTTTGATACACAAACTCCAAATATTGTACAAACATATTGCTTACTGATTGGTAAAACAAAAAACACCCTTCCACACATACTGCAAAACACCGTACAAAACAATGACACTACCTCAAAGGTATCCCTACACACACAACACCCCCACCATGGTACATAGGCCCACACATTCACAATACCACCTCATCAGTACCTAAAAAAAAAGGAAAGCCCATATTTCCCTTCTACGTTCATACCATCCACCCATCTCACACACGACACACCTTCTTTATTGTAGATCCCCTCCCCCTCATCCCCTACATCTCGTAGTTCCACCCCCCCTAGCAAATTCCTCAACACCACCTAACAAAACCCTGCACCCCGCAGCTCCACATCTCTTGCTCTTAAGACACAATTCCAATCACCCAATACAAATGCGACCTCCGACAGTGACCTCAAATGATATACAAGCACCTCGTTAACGAAAGTATTCTTAATGTGTACATCCCCTTCCTTCCGTTGGCCCGTACACACAAACAAAAAACACCCTAACCCCCCACAACCCGTCCACCCTTACCACCCTCCCCTCTCCCCCCTCCTCTCTATGCTTAACAACGAACAGGCTAAACTCCCGAATCAGGATCGCTACACCACCCTTGAGTCTCCGAGAATGCGCCGCAAATACCTCATAACCTTCAATACACAAAGGACACTCCGGTGGAAAATTATGCTCTTGCACCATCGCCACCTCAATCCTGTTACACCTCAACACATCTACAAACCAGCCACGCTTCCTTTCAGTCTTAAACCGTTGATATTGATCGTTAAACACTTAAAAGGGAAATATGGGATTTACCTTTTGATCTCTGAACCGGTTTATCTAAAGCACGTCCAGGGCCACCCTTAGCTTGACCCCTAGGCACACTCATTCCTTTTGAACCTCTCGTTCCATGAGCCGACACCTCTGCCCACGTCTTCTTTCCTGAGCGCTGCCCAGGTGTAAGAACATCCTCTGAATCAGAAGGAGCCGCCGCACGCTTGTGGGTTCCCCCCTCCACCTGCATAGCTTCATCCAGACTGCCCTCCCTGTGGATCTCCACTTCCACCATTTGGATGTGCAACTGATTCCCCTCCACCTCAAGCGGATGTTCAACACTTAGGACAGCATCCCCCATCTCCGTAGGGAGATTCAACTCGAGGCTCTGTACCTGTGCCTCAGCCTGACTACCCAAAAAATCTCAACATTACATCAATGGCTTTCTCCAGCTCTCCACCTTCCTTACTCGAAACTTCTTCGGGACCCGCCTGCGGTGTCTCCACCACCTGCATATCCAAAGGCATAGTCAGACAATCTCCTGCCGGTCCCACTGACTCGCTAACCTCAACAACACCAGAGGCACACTGCTCACTTCCCACCTCTGTGGGAAGGGTCTCCTCTTGCCTGATGAAATCAGGCGCCACCTTAAAGGCGGGACGCGCCCCATGCCGCCGCTCACATTGAGCCGCAACATGCTCATATGCACCACAAAGGCGACAGGTGCGCCTCTGACCAGCGTATGACACAAAAACGTGGGTCCTAAAGTCTGCCAATACTACATAGGACGGTATTGGGTACCGAAGGGTCATCTTAAGTGTGTAGGACCCTTCGGGCAAACTAGCATAGAGTCCTTCAGTCCACTTGCCAACTGTCGCCATATGCACAGTCCCATACACCTCAAAGGCAGCACGTAGATTTTCCTCAATAGCTTCAAATGGAACATTCTTGACTTTTACCCAAGAATAGAAGCGTGAGACATCATGCAAGCATACCTCCACAGCCGAGTTGACAACTAGACGCACTTCCTGGTACTTATCTACCAGGCTTTCATACAAACAGGCCAAACAGAGCTTCACAAAAATGCGTGTAGCTCCATTGAGGGCCACTCCATATAAATCAGTGTTGTTTATGTGAAAAGTATCTCATAGAATGGCAGGAAGTAGTACTGAAGCTGTAGATCCATAAACCGTGCAACGAATATGCTCTATGCAAACGGTGTTTATTCTCCTGCCAGCCTGCGCCATGTTTGCGAAAACCAACCGTCGATCCCAGACAGAGAAGAGAGGCACAGCGTGCGTCTGCTCACTACCAAGGCTGAGCGACCAATGGGAACAGTTATTAGGCTGATACATACCAGAGTGCACCAAGGAATGAACCACATACCAGAGGTGCACCAAGGAATGAACCACATACCAGAGTGCACCAAGGAATGAACCACATACCAGAGGTGCACCAAGGAATGAACCACATACCATAGAGTGCACAGTACCAATCGAGGTGCACAAAGACTGAACCACATACCAGAGTGACAGATGAACACCAGAGGTGCAAGAATGAACCACATACCAGAGTGCACCAAGGAATGAACCGCAAATGACCACGAGGTGCACCAAGGAATGAACCACATACCAGAGGTGCACCAAGGAATGAACACATACCAGAGGTGCACAACCACATGGAATGAACCACATACTAGAGGTGCACCAAGGAATGAACCACATACCAGAGTGTACAAGAATGACCACATACAAGGACATGAATGAACCACATACAGTACCGGAAGAACGCATAAGAGTGCACCAAGGAATGAACCACATACAGGTACTAAGGATGAACATACTAGAGGTGCACCAAGGAATGAACCACATACTGAGGTCACAAGGAATGAACCACATACTAGAGGTCACCAAGGAATGAACCACATACTAGAGGTGCACCAAGGAATGAACCTCATACTAGAGGTGCACCAAGGAATGAACCACATACCAGAGTGCACCAAGGAATGAACCACATACTAGAGGTGCACCAAGGAATGAACCACATACTAGAGGTGCACCAAGGAATGAACCACATACCAGAGGTGCACCAAGGAATGAACCATACTAGAGGTGCACCAAGGAATGAACCACATACTAGAGGTCACCAAGAATGAACCCATACTAGAGGTGCACCAAGGAATGAACCATACTAGAGTGACCAAGGAATGAACCACTACTAGAGGTGCACCAAGGAATGAACCACATACCAGAGGTGCACCAAGGAATGAACCACATACCAGAGGTGTACCAAGGAATGAACCACATACCAGAGGTGTACCAAGGAATGAACTACATACTAGAGGTGCACCAAGGAATGAACCACATACTAGAGGTGCACCAAGGAATGAACCACATACCAGAGGTGCACCAAGGAATGAACCACATACCAGAGGTGCACCAAGGAATGAACCACATACCAGAGGTGCACCAAGGAATGAACCACATACCAGAGGTGCACCAAGTTCATTTCTCGTTACATTTGTTTTATCGAGGTAAAAATTAAAACTTTGTACAGGTCTTGAGAAGAATACCCAATAGTTATGGCTCTTCGTTATGCCATTACGTAAAATAAAAATGAAATATTTAATATTTTCCGCTCATTGTTGAAACATAGTTGGAGTAGCGAGTATAAACGGAGAAACTCTTATATCAAAAGTAATGTTAGGTAAGTACGAGTGTGGACTCGAAATTATTTCTTTCCTGGCGTTCTATTATACCATATTTTTCGTAACGTTTCGCCTAATGACAGAACAACGCGAGTGTCATGGCCACATTACTTATTGTCAACAAAAGATGACAGGCGTCTTGCATTATCGGAACAAGAGAGACATAGTGCAATCTACATGGTTGTAATTTGGATAATGGCATTTTTATCCCCTTGGCAAGATTCTCAATGGGGCAGTAGTGAGTAGTGGCGCTTCACATTAGGAAAGTAAAGGCGACACAAGCGAGTAAGATTCCCTGAATGATCCAATTATTACCAGTGTTGTCGCCTTGAAGGGGAGGGCCCCTAACCTAGCTTGGGTATTCTTGTGGCTTGGTCATGCTTGTAGCTCCGTCATGCTTGTAGCTTAGTCGTTCTTATAACTTAGACGTCTTTAGCTTAGTCGTCACTAGCTTAGTTGTTTTGTAACCTAAACGTCTTTAGCTTAGTCATTCTTATAACTTAGACTTCTTTAGCTAAATCGTCTCTAGCTTAGTCGTTCTTATAACCAAGTCATTCGCATTGATTAATCATTCGTTAAGTTAGGAGTCGGCCAGCCACTAGTGTAGCCTCGTTCATTGAATATATTAACTGTTTATGCAGAGTTTGTACAAAGACAAATTATATTTGTTTAACGAGAATGCCTTTAGGTATTGGGTTACCAGTACAGTGCTACCTCAGATCTTGGGACAAGAGACTGACTTTTCGTGGTGCTCTAAAGTGTTAGCTTTCATTGAGGGAATACCAAGAAGCAAGCAAGTGTTCCTTCATTCTTATGTTCTTATGTAAACTCATTTGCAGTTCTACGAATCTTACCCTTCTATACCACTACTACTCAGTGTATATCTTAAAATATTGACAAACACCATTACACACCACTTCTACTTCTTTTTCTTTGTTTTGCTTCTTATTCTGGTTTCTTGATTATGCTTCCACATCTTGTCCTTTCACTTTCTTGAACGCTGCTGTTGATGTTGCTGTTGCATCCACAGCACAAGTCACATTACGCAGAATTACAGTGTTAAGTTTGTTATGTCTGATGCCGTTATGTAATGAGTTACGTCTTACTCCACTGTAATACAAACTGTGATTGACGGAGGGAGAGACTCTGTAAAAATAGATAAGACAACTGAAAGGGAGGCGATGAAAATATGCAGAATACTGATAAATGAGAGAGAGAGAGAGAGAGAGAGAGAGAGAGAGAGAGAGAGAGAGAGCGAGAGCGAGAGAGTTTGCAAAAAAAAAAATATGATGGTATTCCTAAAGAGATGACCTGATATTGTACTGACGAAAGGTCTCGTCCCTGCATATATAAATATTGTCCATTATATAGCAGCTCATCTTTCCAATTATAATAACTTTATGTGGCGCAGCAATATAAAAAAATGATCGTGTTAAACGGCATCAAAGATGCAGTGGAAAATATACTATTATTTTTAAATTCATGCCGGAGTTTGTTTTTCTGAATGAGTCAGTTACCGTTTGACCACCGGAAGAAAAACTTGAAAAGCATTTATTTAATTAATTAAATATATAAAGAAATAAATGAAATTTATTTTATCACATACATACAGTCGAACCCCGAAAACAATAATGGGAGAGTGCACACACACACACAGAACACAGAAACAAGGGGGCACAACTGGAAGCTGAACACTCAGATGAGTCAAAGGGATGTTAGGAAGCATTTCTTCAGCCATAGAGTAGTCAGGAAGTGGAATAGTCTAGCGAACGATATAGTGGAGGCGGGAACCATACATAGTTTTAAGACAAGGTATGATAAAGCTCATGGAGCAGGGAGAGCAGTGACCCAGTAGCGGACAGCGAAGAGGCGGGGCCAGGAGCTGAGTCTCGACCCCTGCAACCACAATTAGGTGAGTACACACACACACACAGTGGACCTAGTAGCGACCAGCGAAGAGTTGGAACCAGGAGCTGCGAATCGACCCCTACAACCACAAATAGGTGAGTACACACATATACACACTCACACACGAGGCTACAAGGAAGTGACTTGCATAATGGTCAATTAAGAGGCAGAATTCCACGCCCAGCCTTGGTTGTGTGTGGGTGTTCAGTGGAGACCTCTGGTGGCTGTCGGGTGCGATTATATTTTCACCACAATGGCGGAGGGGTACAGGCGTCGAGTGAACACCGTTGGAATAGAGGTACTTCAGGGAGCGGTTTACCCTTCCAATGTGGATATAGTACTACCGGCAATTCTACGAGATACTCTGGGTGTTGATCACTCGGAATTATATGGCATTTCCCTGAATGGTGCACAAAGGATCTTCGTCAAGTTTGCCTGTACTACTGCATATGACAGGATTGTTGACAAGTACCAGGATAAGAGGCTGGTGGTGATGCATGGACTGGAGGTATGTGTCAAGGATGTGTCAGTGACTTATAAGTGGATTAAATTGCGCAACGTCCCGTTCGAGGCCGGTGCGAGTGACATTCAGGACGTTTTGCAGAATTATGGAATTGTACACGCCATCACTGTTGGGTGTTGGATGAATGGTCTATATGCTGGTATGCTGGAGGGCACATATTCTGTGAAGATGACGTTGAGGAATCCCATACCCTCGTATGTATTAATGCATAATTTTTGCACCCAGGTGTATGTAACCTATGTGGGACAGGTGATAACCTGCCGGTTGTGTGGGTAACCGGGCCATGTAGCGGCGGACTGTGCAGGGCATGGAGGCTGGAGTGCAACAGACAGAGGGATTGGTGGAGAAGCGAGATGATGGTGTGCAGGAGAGGATTGAGTCATACATGGAGCGAAGAGGTGGAGCTCGAGGAGAGGATACAGGGACAGGTGGCCAGGGGCCTGCCTGATGCATCTAAGGAGACTGGTGTGGAATCTATGGAAGAGAGTCAAAGGGGTCTGGGGAGGAGGCTGAGATCTTGAAGGATTTGAATGAATTCATTCGTGGAGGACCCTTGTTAATTGAGGAAGTGGCAGGACTGGTAAGTGAGGAGAATGAGTCGGGAGGCACATTAAGCGATGCACGACAGGGTGTAGTTGTGGGGAGTGTGGATTGTCAAGCCGTGGTTCAAGAGAATGTGTCAGTAGTAGTGGCTGAAGTACATAGGGAAGAGGCTATGGAAGTCACAAGGGAGAAAGGGGAATCTAGGAAAAGGTCTGGGGAAGAACCTGATGATGATCTGTTGACTGCAGCACAGAGCCCTGGCAAGAAGGTGTGGACAGAAGTGGTCAAGGGAAAAGGTAGTAGTGTGAAGGGTAATGGGGCTGCCACAGACAAGAAGGGAGGGGGGAGGGGTAAGGGGGGATGGAGGGGGCATTGTCTGTACATATTGATAAAAGAGTACTGAAGCAGAAAGGTAAACCCCAGCCATTCATTTCAGGTGTGTAACGATGAACGTTAATGTCCTTAGGAACGAGGTCAAACGTAAGTGGGTAGAGATTACATTGAAGCAGTTGAGAGTGGTGTTCTTCCAAGAACATAATTATAGACGGGGATCGGAGATTGAATTAAAGGGGTATAAGGTTTTTGCATGTGATGTGAGGTTATTAAAGGGAGGGGATTGGGGTGGAAGGCATTATGATGAGGTGGTGGAATTACGAGAAAAGTTAAGGGAAATGCAGGAGGAATGTTTTCATGCAATAAGGATTCAAAGTGGTTTGGAAGAGGTATTGTGGGAATATAAAGTATCTAAGGTGGTATTGAGGAATTTCCAAAGGAGAAGAAGCAGCATGTTGATATCATCATTGAAGGTCGAAGAGGGTGTGGGGGGGTATGACGCGGGGAGGGTTCTGAGAATAACGGAAGGTATGGGAGGTATGCAAAGTGCTGGTTTTGTGAGAAGTATGCAAAGGGGGATTTAGATGAGGAGGAGAGGGGGAGGATTTTGAGGAAAGTTGGGAGGCTTTTGGGGGAGAATGATAGGAAGGTATTAGAGGAGGAGATTTCAGAGGAGGAGGTATGGGAAGCAGTGAGGGGTTTGAGGTTAGGGAAATCGCCAGGAATAGATGGGTTGCCGGGGGACTTCTATGTGAAACATTGGCAGGTTTTAAAGGGGATACTTGTGAAGGTGGTAAATGAGTTGAAAGAGGAGGGTATAATGGGGGACTCTATGAGAACAGGGGTGGTAGTGTTAGTGTCGAAAGGAGAGCATCCCGCGGGGTTAAGTGATTATAGGGGTATAGCTTTGTTGATGGCAGATTACAAGATATTCGCAAAGATTCTTGCAAATAGGTTTAAACGAGGTTTAGGGGGAATGTTGCATGAGGGACAATTGGGGGTGCCTGGTAGGAATATCAGAACAGGGCATAGGCGTATAAAGCAGTTTATAGAGAATAGTCAGATGGGGGGGGAAAGTTAGGGCTGGATTGGCAGAGAGAATATGGTAGGGTGGATAAAGAAATGTTATTGGAGATATTGAGGAGGCAAGGGTTTGGGGAGGTGGTGGTACGTTGGTTCGCACTTTGTATGAGGGAGCGTTAATTAGGGTGAAAATTAATGGAAGTGTTGGAAGGGCGGTGGAGATGGAAAGGGGTCTGCGGCAGGGTTGTCCACTGTCGCAGATCCTTTTTGCCTGCTTGCAGGATCCATTATATAGGTTGGTGGAGGAGGGATTGTGCGGAGGTGATGTGGGAACGGAGGAGGTTGGGGGTATTGTTGGTTACGTAGATGATACAACAGTGTTGGTTAAGACAGAGCAGTATTTGTGTATGATTACTGGGTTGGTTGATAGGTTTGGGAGGGCGACAGGGATGAGGGTGAATAGGGAAAAATCTAAATTATTGGAGGTGGGAAGTTGGATGGGAGGGACGTTGGGGAAGAGGGGGGGATGAAATTGTGTGGAGACTATCAAGATATGCGGGATAGTGTTTAGTGCAGATCCTTTGGTAGCTAGAGGGGTAAATTTGAGGATAGTGGTGGATGCAGCGATAGATAGGGTGAAGGGATGGGGTATAGGGGAGGTTACTTTGTTGCAAAGGGCAGTAGTCATTAATGTTTTAGTGTACAGTAAATTGTGGTTTCGTGCTGTGGTGTATCCTCTCTTGGAGGTTGATGTGAGACGGTTGTTGCACTGTGTGTTTAAGTTTGTTTGGGGGAATGGGAGACATTGGATGTGTAGGGAGGTGGTGGAAACTAGGGTGCAGTGGGGGGGGG
The DNA here is from genome assembly GCA_009830355.1 of Cherax destructor. Lineage (NCBI taxonomy): Eukaryota > Metazoa > Arthropoda > Malacostraca > Decapoda > Parastacidae > Cherax > Cherax destructor. The sequence continues at coordinate 9,786 of WNWK01018687.1, read as the reverse complement.
CTGGGGTTGGTGCCCTTGAGGTGTAGGCTTCGGAGTGTATTTGTGAGGCATGAGTATCTGATGAGGGGGAGAGAAGGGGGAAGACGAGTGGGGTTAGTGATGAAGGAAGTGAGGAGGTGGTGGGGGGAAGGAGTTAATGCTTTGTGAGGCGATCTTAAGAGGGTTATTGGTAATGGGGGATCCAGGGAAGAGTCGGGTGAGTCGTTTGGATAGGTTGGGGATGGGGGTGAGGGAGGTGCAAGGGTGTGGGGTTTATCCTTTGTATGATTGGAAGAGTATTTGGGGGTGGTTAAAGAAGTTGAAGGTACACCCAAGGGTAAGGGAAACAGGGTATAGGTTTCTCCAGGGCATCTTGGCATCAAGAGCGCAACTTTTTGTGATGGGGTTAATAGGGGATGGGTGTTGTAGCAGGTGTGGGGAGTTAGGCTTATCATGCCATTTATTTTTGTGAGGGTCTGAGGGATGTGGGCGAATGGTTTGGGGGGGGTGTTGAAGATGATAGGGGAGGGGGAGGTATCTTGCGAGCGTTGAGTCTAGATTTAGGGTGGTTTGGAAAGCAAACTAGGGGAATGTCTTATCTGGTGTTGGATTTTATTCACATTTCTTGGGGTTTACGGGAATTGGGGGGAGCTGTTAGAATTAAAGCTTTAGGGGCGGGGTTTTACAGGACGAAATGCCATAATCAGAGTTTATATAGTGGGGCTTGGGACGGGGCTTTCTCGAGTGGATATAGTGAGATGACAGTGTACAGTTTATTAGGGGTGGTGAGGTGAAAGGACTGGGATCTCGTGGGGTGGGTGTCCGGGTTTCGAGGTAGGGAGAGGCTCTGATCTATGGCAGGTTGTGGGAAAGGGGGAGAGGAAGGGGGTGAGTGTTTTTGGGGGTGGGGTGGGAGTTGGGGGCTCCTTTTCTTTGACAATTTTTTTGATGGACTAGGTCATGGGCAGAGGCTGGGGTGAGTTTCTGGGTTCAGTACTCTTTGGCCAGTGCTATCAGGTCCTCAACACCCAAATACCTTATAGATGGGGAAGTGGAACAGAATTCTTCCCTCCGTAAGCCATGCGTGTCGTAAGAGGCGCCTAAAATGCCTGGAGCAAGGGGCTATAACCCTTCTCCTGAATAAATTACTAAATGTAAAAGGAGAAACTTTCGCTTTTTCCTTTTGGTCACCCTGCCTCGGTGGGAAACGGCTGACATGTTGAAAGAAAAGAAAGAAAGAAGTGTGCATTATTAATGTTACTAACCTTTATGTAGTACATAATTATGGAAGCCTTGTTATGAATGGGTTGTGCATATGGTGTATGTACTATACAATACTGTCTTGTATACCTATCGCAGGCTATGGTAGGGAAATATTGATACCTTTAGGCTAAAGTAATTTTGGTTCATAAGTCTTTAATGACAAATAATTTTAATGTAGCAAAGTTATTGCGTGAACAATAACGGTGGCATATCATGTAGTTGCACGTATAACTTTTAGTTGCATGTATAGAATATTGAACATTCGTCCATTCGCTTTGTAATTCACTGTAATATAGAGTTACCTATTTGGGGGTATTCAGTTTTGGTGTTAAAGTTTGAATACGTTGGATAACATAATTGTAATTATATTGTGCCTTGTTTAATTTATGGCATCATATAATAGTTACATATATGCATGATGGTTGTAGATGCATGCGTGTTGTTATACAGATATGTATCATACATCTATGATTCTGAGGGATTGTCATTATTAGGGTATGTTTCCAAATCATGTATATGTATTTCTTATTGTATTTATGTTTGAACATTCTTAGGTCAGGAGAGTAATGAAATTATGTATTATCATTGTTGGTAATATATTTAGCAGTATATATTACCAGATGTATAAACATGGTGCCTTTTTTTGGTTAGGTGAAAAATTTGAGAAGAGGTCCATTGACAGTATACTTAAGGGTTTAAAGTATTATGTGCATGAACCTTAGGATTTCATGTAGATTTATATTTTTGTTTTTATATTAACTGTGATGGTATTAAAAGATACATATCTAATTGTGCCTTCAGTCAATTCTATAGATCACCGTAAAGGCCTACATGAGATTATATCATTTATTTTTAATATAGTGTTGATGTAAGAAGTCTTGCATTGTGTTAATTTTTGAAGTAGGTAGATTAGACATTGCCATTTGGTTCCTGTGTATGAGTTGGATTGTATTGGTAATATTGATAAAGCTTGTCCGTTGTTCGGTTTTTAAAAAAAATATAAAAAAAATTTAGGTATGAAGGATCTCAGATGAAATGATGTTCTTGAGAAGAGCACCAGGTGGCTCGTGGCCTGGTTGGAAAAGCTCGTTTCACATGCTGATGGTTAAGAACATAAGAAAAAGAAAGGGAACACTGCAGGGGCCACTGGCCCATGCGAGGCAGGTCCAAGTCTCCAACCGGCTTAACCCAACCCCCGACCCAGCCAGGTCAGGTTACATTCACTTAAAAGGAGCACGGCATCTGACCAGTAGCACAAGCGTGGACAACTCACACCCACCCACACCCATTTTAATTTTATCTACCGACCACCTGGATTTAATCCTGTCCAGGAGTCGGGTACTTCCACTTAAGGAATTAGTAGGGCATCTACCTAGTAGCCCAAGCTATTTTGGTCCAATTCACACCCACCATGTTTTTATCTAACCTATTTTTAAAACTACACAATGTCTTACTTCTATGACGGTACTTGGGAGTTTGTTCCACTATCCACAACCCTGTTAAAACCAGTGCTTTCCTATATCCTTCCTGAATCTGAATTTTCCCAACTTGAAACCATTGCTGCGAGTCCTGTCTTGGCTGGATATTTTCAGCACGCATTTCTTTCCCCTTTTATTTTTTCCTGTTTTCCATTTATACACCCTCAATCATATCCCCCAATTTTTCCCCCCTTTCTGGGAGGGGCAGATTCAAGGCCCCCAGCTATCCTAAAGGGGAAGATTTCGATACATGGGATCAACTTTGTCCCCTCCTCGACTTTTTCCGGGCATTTATATCCATTCTGTAATACGTGAACAGAACTGTTTCCAGACCCACGAAAATAGGTACCTGGGTGTTAGTCGCTGGGTGGGTCGCATTCTGGGAAAAAAATTGACCAATTTCCCCAAATCCTGAAAACAAGGGGCATCTAAAAGTAGTATGTCATTGATGTCAGATGGGCCCTTATACCTTGTACATGTACTTGTAGAAAATAAAGATATTATTATTATATTTGATGGATCATTGGCCACCCAGCCTTGACGGGTGCGGGTGTTTTTCGGGGCTGCCACCTAGGGGTGATCAACCAAAATTCATTTTCTGTAAACATGGCGATGGCGAGCGGGCCAGGTTTAACACACTAAAATAGAATGGTGATGGGGCTTCAACCGACTGCGGCTACTTTCTAAAACGGGCTTTGGGTTTGGGCCAAATTTTGTTGGGGGGCGCCCCGGGTTTTAAGAGTCTTTGAAAAACCCCTTTAAGGGCTGAACAAAAGGATGCGACCACCATCAAACAGAGTCTAACGGTACTTTCGGGCCCTCCAAGACACTGAAGGACCGCATACTTATACTTGGATAGGTTGAAGGCCCTTGAATGGGACTCAGTGGACATCAAAGATTTGAGCTAGGCATTGTGCATGCTGCCATCCCCGGGGAAGTGGAGCGAGGGTCCGATGGGGGGCATTTTTGAGGGACATCCCACTAAAAATGACATTACGAGGCCGATTCCATTTTACGTCGACTGCCAGAATTTAGACTCAGCTATACAACACATGGGACAGCGAAGGACCTGCAGGTTTTGGGGGGCATAAAGGGCTGCTGACTGCAGGGGAGGATGGGACAACGGGGGATATGACGACGAGCCCTAAAGGGACGCCGGGGTTTGGGCAGGATCCGGTGGACGTAAAGAGGCCGGAACAGATTAGGGGGAAGATTGTTGATGGATCGCAGGTGTTAATTAAAGGGGTGTCTGTACGGAGGCTGCTGCTGGTGGCGAGATGCACCCAGGCAACGGGGGGTTTCCCCTTGGGAGGAGGATACGGAAAATTTTCCCCACCCTGCAAGATTTAGTGGAGGCATGTGAAGGTTTGATGCGGCAGTGAGCGTGGTGGATGAGTTGGTGAGAGCAGGTTGAGACAGTTTTTAGTCAGAGAGCATGTATGGGTTGGGGGCACGGCAAGAGAGCGACGAGAGGGATGTATATGGAAGGTGCCGGGATCGAGGAAGGGTCGGGCACGGAGGATAGTGAAGATGTTTGCCCCCAGCACAGAGGACAGGAAAAAAGTCGATGGTGGAGGGGCAGAAAGGACCTGGGAGTTTTGCATGATAGAGAAAGGTCAAGGGTTGGAGGCAGTTGAGAAAAACAGGAGGTAAAGGAAGGGTCTCGCAGCCTCCACGGGTGGGAAAACCTCACAATTGTTTTCAAGTGTCTAACATTAAACGAAATGGTCTGGGGAGGAAATTAAAAGGGCATGGGAGAATGCACATTGAGGAGGTATGGGTGAATGTAGTTTTTTTACAAGAACAAAATTTTGGGTGTGGAAGCAGTTAAGTTAAAGGGGTAAAGGTGTATGCTGGTTCATGGGGGAAATTTAAAAGGGGTGGGGTGGCGGTAGATCCAGAATCAAGCCTTTTAAATTATATTTGGGAAGAGGGGGGGGGGTAGGATAGTGAGGGAGAGGGGGAGGGGGGAGTGCTATGTTTCAGGGGTATACTCCCGGGCAGAACATTCAAGGAAGGTGAAGGGGGAAATTTTTAAGGATGTAATGATTTTGCTTTCGGGGGTTTCCCTGGGGTGCATAGGGGGGGTTTTTAACTTAACGGGAGGGGGAGTTGAGCCAGGGGGCGGGTGTGTGTTGGTTGAACTGAGGGATTTTTTTTAAACGGGGTTGGGGATGTAGGGGGGGTAGGGGTTCCCGGACATATTTTTTGTTAGGAGGGTTTGGGGGCTAGGTTAAAAGGGATTTATGTTTCCGGTCTGTTGGGGGGAGGATTAGTTATTTGAGGGGTTTTTTGATCACGGGGGGTGTTGGCTGAGGAGATTGGTCAGGAGCAAATGGTAAGGGGGTATTGGAAATTGAATGTTAGGGTTTTTATCGGGTGAGGATAAAAGGGTTGAGTTTTGGATGGTGGGGAGGTTTGGGGGAAAGAGGGCGCGGGAGGAAGATTTGGTGGGTTGGTGGGGGTCGGGGGGAAAAACCCTGCAACGAAAGTTTTATCAGAGATTGGGGAAAAGGGGGAGGCGGAATGTCGAATGGAATGCAGATATTTAGAAGGCCCCAAGAGTTGTTATTTAAAAGGGGGTATGGTTACGGGGGGGGATTAGGGAATTGAAGAATAGGTTTATAGAAATACAGAATGGGGGGTTTGGGGGGAGATGAAGGGGGTAAGATGATGTTTTTTGGGGATAAACCCCAAAATATGTGTTAGGTCAATGTAGAGTGCGGGGGAAGGAAATTGAATATTTGGGAAATAGAGGAAAGTGGGTTTAGAGTCAAGAATATTAGAGGGAAAAGAGGCGATAGGGGGTCGGGGCAAGTGGCAGAGGACCTGAGAGTGTGGATGTGGAGTTGAAGGCTTGTAATATTTTACAGAGGGTATTGTGGGGGGAGAGGAGGGGATAGGGGGGGAGGGGGGAATCAGGGAAAAGGAGGGATGGGAGGCAGGGGTGGGGAAAAGGCAAAACTCTTGGGAAAAGATGGGGTTGGGAAATGAGTTTTTTAGGGAACACTGGGGTAGTATGAGAGGTTGGTGGTAGAAGTGATGAATCGATGAAGAGGGGTAGGGGGATGGGGGAAAGGGGTGGGGGGTGGGGTAAGGTCTTGGGAAAAAGGGGAAAAGGAGGGAATATGTTTAGTAATTACAGGCCACTGATGCTATGAATGCAAAAAAGATCTTTGCAAAAAAATTGGGAAATAGATTGAAAAAGGGGCTTTAGAAGGTGATTGCAGGGGGGAAGGGGGATCCGGGAGAGGGGTGCTTAAGGGGCATGAGAGGATTAAGGGTTTTTTTGATAGTGGTGGGGAGGCATCTTAGTCTGGACTGGAAAGGGGAGACAGTGTGGAATGTGAGGTGTTGTTTGAGGGGATGAGGAGACAGGGTTTCGGGAGGAGGTAGTGGGTTTGGGCATTATATGTAGGTGCTTTGTTTGAAACAGGGGAATGGCAGGTTGGGGGGGTGGGATGGATAGGGTTCACAGGGGTTTTCCCCTGTCGCAGATTCTCTTTGAGCGGAAGATCCATTCTATAGATTAGTGGGCGGGGGCAGGGAGGGGGGAGGGGGATAGAGGGTGTCGGGGTTATGTTGATGACACCACGGGATTAGGGGAAAGTGGTTGGTTTGGAGACGTCAGGGGTTTAGGGCTTTTTGGGCCACGGGGTGATTTAATTTCAAGTCGAAAAAAGTTGGGGTAGGATCCTGGGTGGGGGGGCGGGGCAGGGGGGGGGGTGGTTCGTGGTGGGTGGATAGCATCACTATCTGTGGAATTGTTACATGAGGATAGGAATCAGACGAGAGAGGTGAATTCAGGCAGTGGGAAAAGGGTAGGTTGTGTATGTCTGCATGGAGGCCGAGTGATTATTTTGCGACAGAGGGTACTTGCTGTCAACACATTTGGTCCGAGGATTTGGTATTTTTTGTACCCAATTTTGCAGGTGGATGTGAAAGAGCTGGGGCCGAGAGATTCAAATTGGTATGGGGGGAATTGGTTTGAAGGAAATCGTTTGGAACGAGGAGGGGGGTGGTTTGGGTTTAATTTGGTTGGGGCGGAGATGTGTTTGTATGTGAGACTGCGGGGGGAGAGGGGGCTTGGGGGAAAGGAAGAGGTGGGGGGGGGGGGCATATTGAGGGGGGGTGAGTGAAGGTGGGGGAAGGGTTTAGATTCGTAGGGGTTTTTTGAGGGAAATTTTTTGGAATTAAGGGAAACCCCATAAATTGAAGGTGAATGGGAGAGGGTCTTGGGGGAGGCTAAGGTAGAGAGGGGGCGGGGGTTTTTTTCCCGTTTTATGATTGGGGCAGATATGGAGGGGTTTGGAGGACTTAGGGGTTTCGTGCAAGAGATCGGGGAAAAGATGTACAGATTTTTTCAGGGGGGGATCCAGGGCGGGATTATTCAGTATGGGGTTTGGGTTTGGAAGGAGGCAGGGTGAGAGGGGTGGATGTTGGGAAAACCCTCTTTCATGTGATATATTTCGTGAAGCTTTTGGGCCGGGGGAGTGGATGGGGGTATGCAAACTTGGGGAGGGGGGTACAGTGGAGGGACTGTACCGGACTTGGGAGGAGTGGATGGCAGGGGGGTTTGGAGAGGCCTAATGTTTTTTTGGGTTTAATTTTTGTGTGGGTCATGGAGACGAGGGAGGTGAGAAAAGGGGAAAAAATTAGGGGATTTCGTAATATACCAAAATGTAGAACAGGCAGGTGTATGGAGGGAGGGGTAAGGATTTTAGTTGGGTTATGGGAATTTTCCGGGGGGGAGAGTTATTAAGGAGGTTGTAGGGGCTTAAATTTTTGGGACTGCGACTTGTTTGGGAATGTATGGTTGTGGCTTTGGTATGGACAGAATGTTGCTTGTGATTGACTGAAATTGGAAGTTTGGGGGGTGGTTTGGTGGTGGGGACAGACCTTTATACTGGGTGATGGGAAACAGATGGGTTTGGGGTGTATTTTGGGTCGAGGGGGGGATTTGGGTGTATGGGTTTTAAAGGGGGGGGTTGTAATTGGGGATAAAGGGTTTGTCCTGTTCTGTGCTGGGTGTTATGTGAGTGTGTTGATGTGGAGTGTTATTAATTATGTTTGTGTATATTCTGAGGTACTGAAACCTGGTTGATGGATATGTGGGCTTCGGGATTCAAGACTTGGGATGTTAGAGGACAAAAATGTTTGGTTACTTCAATGAATTTGGCGTACTTTTCGATATTTTTTTTCGACACGGAGATGGCAAGGTTTTGAATTTTCATGTGAAGTGGAACTGTGTTAACAAGAAAAAGGGCAGGGGGTACATTTGGGATCAAGTTCTGGGGGTGAGGGGGATAGGAGTGCATGTCATTTGTATGCGTGAGTATAATATATATTGTGCCCGGGGTGGAATATATAGTAATTTGAAAATGTATTGTTTGGGTACGACATTACTGTACCATGGGTGGGAGTGGGAAGGCTTGGAGATCTTATTTTATTGGAGGACAGATATGGGTACACGGCAGGCTACAGTGGGGTTTACGTTTCTGTATTCTATTTTGTACATTCATACTGATGTATTAGGGGCCCCTAGTTTGTGGATAAGACTGGTTAATGTAATTTGGGGCATATAATTTATGCACATAGTGGTTGGGGGTAGGGGCTTTTTTTTTTCTTTAAAATTTTTTTACTGGGGATTGATTATTATTTTGTATTGAATTTTTTAATTATTTATTTGTGATTGCGGCACTGTTATTTATGGAAGTTTTTTAATCCTGTTTAAAACCAATAAAAAAAAAAAAAAAAAATTCTACGCCTTCTAAAAGTGCAGATTCAAGGCCCCCCGTCTATCCTCATAGGGGAAAATTTCTGATACATGGGGTCAACTTTGTTCCTCCTCTGACGTTTTTTCCCGTCTTTATATCCATTCTGTTTCGGTGAAAGAACTGTTGTCCATGTTTAAATTTAGTAAAATAGGGACCTGGGGGTTTGTCGACTGGTGTGGGTCGCATTTGGACAAAAATTACCATTTGCGAAATGCCTGCATAACAAGGGGGGATCTTTTAGTAGTATGTCATTGATGTCAGCTAGGGCCTGTATACCTTGTACATGTACTTGTAGAAAATAAAGAATTATTATTATATTTGATGCCAGTCTTTTTTTTTGAAGTTCTTTTTTGCTGTCCGGGCAAAAGCCCGGTGTGGACCTGACAACATTGGCCTTTATATATCACCCATACCCCTGTGTTGAAAGGGTATACTGAAAAAAGAATTCCAAGCCGGGTCAGGAAATCGACATGAGACGGGGGAAAAGGGAGTCCATGACAGTCATCATTCTCAAGGGATGACTGTCATGCCTTTAAAGAATTTTAACCCTTTTGCCCAGAAGGTCGGGGGCCCCCAAAATTTTTTATTTTTTTTGGGTGCTTTGTTGGAGATTAACAATGTGATTCTTCATCGGGGTTTTTAATCAAATTTCACCCCTAGGATATCAATCATTTCTGGATTCCATCGTTCTGTCAGTTTTGACGTGTAATGAAAACAGCTGGCATTTTCCTCTTGGATAAGAAATTGAGACAGTCACCTGCATAGGCAAGAGATTCTGGGGGAATCTTTATTGACGATAGTTTCCCCGCTGACCTCCTTTCTTTTCATATACCTTAGAATAGAGACGATTGCAATCCTGGAACAGTGATACGTACATTTAAGAGTCCTAGGTAGATATAAATATGTTTCTGAATAGTAGGTACCATGTAAAAGGACCCTGATAACAGGGGCCCTGTATAACAGGCACCCTGTATAACAGGTAACCTGTGAAAAGGGAACCCCCATAACAGAATGAAATACTGGGGACAGGAGAACTTAAACTATAAATATTAAATAACAATTTTAATTTCAATCAACTACAGAATGAGATCTGAAAAATAAATGCAAATAATTTTTGGCCCAAAATGTTGAGGAAAAAACATTCAGAAATTTCCTTTTAGACCCACACACCTGGCTGGCTACAACACAACTTAAGTCTAGTGTGAGAGCATCGTGGAATTCCCTTTTTCCTTTTACAGTCAATTAGTTAATTCACACACAAAAAGCGGGGAAAAAAAAAATTTTTTTCC
>WNWK01018686.1:0-39379 GCA_009830355.1 Cherax destructor | reverse complement strand
TTTTTTGGGTCACCCTGCCTCGGTGGGAGACGGCCGACTGTTGAAAAAAAAAAAAATGTCTAAACATTGCTGAGACCTATAAATACTTTGTATTTATAGGTCTCAGACAATAGTAATGACCAAGGCAGGTGAAAATGTTCACCTGTCAGTGTGATTGTGACTATTTGAGTACTATTTCAGTACCTAATATTAGTGTCAGAACAAACATTGGCTATGAAATCACAGGAACTACTATAAATTGTATTTATCAGAACAAAAATTATATAAATTAAAATAAAAACAAGAAAAAGGTATATCGGCAACATTTCTGCAAGCGGCAGGACTCGATGTTGCCGTCAGGTGAGCATCCAGTGCCAACTTTGTGGTCTTATATCTTGGTAAGTACTGATCCTAAATTATTTTTTGTCTTATTACACAGAAAATGGCTCTCTTTAATTTAAAAATATTCGGAGGCTGGGCAACTGAACGTAGATCTAATTTTGGACAGTTTAAGGGTTAATATATGATATTGTAAACATGTTATCAGGCCTTTATATGCATTTCAAAGTGAAAAAGGCTGTTTCATTTTACAGCAATTTTTGCTTTACAGCAGTAGCCCAGTACCTAACTTGTTGTATAAGCAGGGCCCTCCTGTACTAAAATACACATTACTGTACTACATACAATTTAAAATGTATGAATATAGTATAAGGATGGGCACAAAGTTACTTCATCGAAATATAAAAACTTGATCAAATGAGAATCTTTTTAACCCCTTTGAGGGTCCGTCCCATGGTTCTATGGCTTTGAAGCCAGGGTCCGTGCCGTAGTACTACGTCATAAGCTCAGCTCACTCAGATAAGATGTGAGCGGTAAATTTGGGCTTAGATATGAGAATGCATCTGTGGTAAGTGTGCACCATATAAAACAAATCCTGCATCACACAATGCATAATAAGAAAAAAATGCAACCATGTTTTGGATTAAAACAGTAACTTTGCGGTGTATTTTGTATGGTTTTTAGTTGTTTGTGGTTTCTTTGTCTCATTTGGTGGAAGAAAGCTGGTAGGCCTACATATGAAAGAATGGGTTCGCATGGTCAGTGTGTGCAGTATAAAAAAATCCTGCAGCACACAGTACATAAGAAAAAACTGACAATGTTTTTGATTTAAAACCAACTTTGCAGTGTATTTTTGTATGGCATTTATGGTTGTATCCTCCTTTTCTTGATCTCATCTGATAGAATGGAAGATGTATTACAGAAATAGAGATGATTTTGATTGGTTTCATTATGAAAAGTACCTTGAAATTGAGCTCAAAGTATCGATAATGTTCGATTATTGCCAAAGTTCAAGAGTAACAAATCACGTCACGCGTCCAATACACGTCAAGTGGTGGGTCTAATATATGTTCACAAATGCACTGATATTATTTATACAATTATTACAATATTGCATAACAATGAATCTTCTATTTTTGGTGTGAATAAAAATTCTTTATGAATAAATCAAGCCTGGAAACGTAACTAATAAACAGAGCCAACGTTATTTTAGTTCCAGGAATGCCTGCATTGTTTATTCTGGACCTATTTTGAAATTGGAATATTTTGAACTGTGTGAAACTGGCCAAATTACTAATTTCTGATCACTTTATTGGTAGTTGAAATACTTGACTGGGCAGTTTCCTGTGCTCAATCAATAAAATAGAAGTGATACTAGCGAAATAGCTAAGAATTTGGTCAACTGGAATAATGTAATTGGCCTAAAATAGGGGTCAAAGTAGGCAAAATCGCCGATGCATAAATATAGCGTAATTTCATCAATTATCCATAAAATTTCATACTTTTGTTTTATTACCTTCAGAAAAGATTCTCTACCATTTCATAAGAAAAAAAAAATTGAAAATTCTTGGACCCTATAGACAAGTTTCAGATTGGGGGTCCGGACTCTGAAAAGATAAAATACCACTATACAATTAACTGTCTAAATTGTTTAATTAATTATAAATATACAGTCATACCTCGGTTAACGATGGCGTCGGATAGCGATAAATTCGGTTAGCGATACCTTTTTACGTCAAAATAGTGACTCCGTTTACGATGATTGCTTCGGTTTACGATATTCGTCCCGGACGCGTCCGCGTGGCGCCCAGCTGTGCGGGCACTCCAGGGAGCGTCAGTGTGCTATTGTTTACAAGCAAGAGCGACCACCACCCACTCGACCCACACATTCATACCAGTATATTGTCATTATTCCACTGTTTTTAGTGCTTGCAACTGCTAAATAAGCTACCATGGGTACAAGGAAAGCTCCTAGTGCTAAGCCTGTGTTAAAGAGGCTCAGAAATACAGTAGAACTGAAGGAGAAAATAGAAAAATATGAAAGTGGAGTGCGTATCACTGAGCTGGCCAGGCTGTATGGTAAAGCCTATTCTACCATCGCTACCATCGTAGCCAAGGAAAATACACGTAAAATCAAGGAAGCTGTTGTTGCGAAAGGTGCATATGTGATCACAAAACAGAGATCGCAAGATGTCGAAAATTTGTTGTTGGTGTGGATCAACGAGAAACAGTTAACAGCAGATACTGTTTCACAGGCAATATGTGAAAAAGCAAGGCAGTTGCATGATGATCTCGTTAAGAAAATGCCTGCAACGAGTGCTGAAGTGAGCGAATTTAAAGCCAGCAGAGGCTGGTTTCAAAATTTAAGTATCGAAGTGGCATACATAGTGTTGTGAGGCATGGTGAGGCAGCCAGCTGTGACAAAAGTGCGGCTGAAAAATATGTGCCTGAATTCCAGGGGTACATAGAGGCTGAACAATTCCTCCCCCAACAAGTGTTTAATTGTGATGAAACAGGCCTGTTTTGGAAGAAAATGCCCAACAGGACCTTCATTACTCAGGAGGAAAAGGCACAGCCAGGACATAAGCCTATGAAAGACAGGCTAACTTTGATGCTTTGTGCTAATGCCAGTGGTGATTGCAAAGTGAAGCCTTTACTCGTGTATCTTTTTAAAAATCCCTGAGTGTTTGGCAGATGCGGTGTCAGCAAGTCTAACTTGTGTGTGATGTGGAAGTCTAACAAAAAGGCTTGGGTCACAAAGGACATTTTCTTAGATTGGTTCAATGGCGTGTTTGGCCCCAGTGTGAAGAAATATCTCCAGGAAAATAATTTGCCACTTAAGTGCCTCCTGATAATGGACAATGCTCCTTGTCATCCTCCAAACTTGGTAGAGAAAATTGTGGAGGACTTTAAATTCATCAAAGTGAAGTTCTTGCCCCTAATACCACTCCTCTCCTCCAGCCCATGGACCAGCAGGTCATTTCCAACTTTAAAAACTCTACACCAAAGCAATGTTTCAAAAGTGCTTTGATGTGACCACAGACATGAATATAACCCTAAGAGACTTTTGGAAAACCATTTCCATATCCTGCATTGTGTACACCTTATAGGTAAGGCTTGGGAGGAGTGACTACCAAGACTTTGAACTCTGCCTGAGAAAATTGTGGCCAGACTGTGTCCTAGAGAGGGATTTTGAAGGTTTTGGGGCTGAGCCTCAGAACCCTGAGCCTGTTGTGGAAGAAATTGTGGAACTGGGCAAGTCCATGGGGTTGGAGGTGAGTGGTGAGGATGTGGAACAGTTAGGTGGAGGAGCACAAGGAAGAGCTAACCACTGAAGATCTGCAAGAGCTTCAACAGCAACTGCAACAAGAGACCACAGGTCAGGACAATGGTTCAGAGGAGGAGGAGGAGGTGGAACAGAGATGGAAGAAGGTGCCTTCTTCAAGGATTAGGGAGATCTGTGCCAAATGGACTGAAGTGAAAGGCTTTATGGATGAATATCACCCTAACCATGCTGTTGCAGGCCGTGCTGACAACCTGTACAATGACACAGTGGTGTGTCATTTCAGAGATGTGTTAAAGAATCGCCAGACACAGAGCTCCCTGGATAGATTTTTGGTTAGAGAGGGGTCTAGTGACTCTCAACCTGGTCCTAGTAGCATTAAAAGAAAAAGGCCAGTAACCCCAGAAAAGAACTTGCCACCTGCAGTGTTAATGGAAGGGGATTCCCCTTCTAAACACTAGCATACTATACTCCATCCTTTACCCTCCTCCCGTCCTCCACAGATCAACAACTCTTCAATAAATGTAAGTGACATGTTATTGTACTATATTTACATGTATTTCTTTAATGTTCATTAAATTGTGTATTATTTAATGTCAAAAGTTCAAAAAAATATTTTATTTTACTACTTTTGGAAGTCTGGAACGGATTCATTTTTTTTTCAACAAGTCGGCCGTCTCCCACCGAGGCAGGGTGACCCAAAATGAAAGAAAATCCCCAAAAAGAAAATACTTTCATCATCAGTTAGAGTAAAAGGTAGATGGGACAAAAAGAAAATGGCAACAGCAAGTAAGAGAGAGGTAATGTATAAACTAAGGGAGGAGGAAGTTAGGGTGAGATATAAGCAACTATTGGCAGAAAGGTGGGCTAGTGCAAGTATGAGTAGTGGGGGTTGAAGAGAGTTGGGATAGTTTTAAAATGCAGTATGTATTAGAATGTGGGGCAGAAGTTTGTGGCTATAGGAGGGTGGGTGCAGGAGGAAAGAGGAGTGAGTGGTGGAATGAAGAAGTAAAAGGTGTGATAAAAGAGAAAAATGTAGCTTATGAGAGGTTTTTACAAAACAGAAGTGTTAATAGAAGAGCACAGTATATGGAGAGTAAAAGAAAGGTGAAGAGAGTGGTGAGAGAGTGCAAAAGAAGAGCGGATGAAAGAATGGGAGAGGCTGTCAAGAAATTTTGCTGAAAACAAGAAAAAAATTTGGAGTGAGATAAACAAGGTAAGAAATCCTAGGAAACGAATGGATTTGTCAGTTAAAAACAGAGTAGGGGAGTTAGTAGATGGGGAGCTGGAGGTATTGGGTAGATGGCGGGAATATTTTGAGGAACTTTTAAATGTCAATGAAAAAAAGGGAGGCGGTAATTTCATGTACTGGCCAGGAGGTACAATATCGTTTAGGAGTGAAGAAGAGCAGGATGTGAGTGTGGGGGAGGTGCGTGAGGCATTACATAGAATGAAAGGGGGTAAAGCAGCTGGAACTGATGGGATCATGAGAGAAATGTTAAAAGCAGGGGGGTGGGGGATATAGTGTTGGAGCGGTTGGTATTTTTGTTTAATAAATGTATGAATAGGGGAAGGTACATAGGGATTGGCAGAGAGCATGTATAGTTCCTTTGTATAAAGGAAGGGGATAAAAGTGTAAAATTATAGGGAATAAGTTTACTGAATCCATGCGTGTCGTAAGAGGCGACTAACATGCTGGGAGCAAGGGCTAGTAACCCTTCTCCTGTATATATTACTAAATGTAAAATGGGAAACTTTCGTTTTTCATTTTGGGCCACCCCACTTCGGTGGGAAACGGCCGACGTGTTGAAAGAAAGAAAGAAGTAGTTTACTGAATATACCTGGTAAAGTGTATGGCAGGGTTATTATTGAAAGAATTAGAGGTAAGACAGAGAGTAGGATTGCAGATGAGCAAGGAGGCTTTAGAGTGGGTAGGGGATGTGTAGATCAAGTGTTTACAGTGAAGCATATATGTGAACAGTATTTAGATAAAGGTAGAGAAGTTTTCATTGCATTTATGGATTTAGAAAAGGCATATGATAGAGTGGATAGGGGAGCAATGTGGCAAATGTTGCAAGTGTATGGAATAGGTAGTAAGTTACTGAAGTCTGTAAAGAGTTTTTATGGAGATAGTGAGGCTCAGGTTAGGGTGTGTAGGAGAGAGGGAAATTACTTCCCGGTAAAAGTAGGTCTTAGACAGGGATGTGTAATGTCACCATGGTTGTTTAACATATTTATAGATGGGGTTGTAAAAGTAAATGCTAGGGTGTTAAGGAGAGGAGTGGGATTAAATTATGGGGAATTAAATGCAAAATGGGAGTTGACACAGTTACTTTTTGCTGATGATACTGTGCTTATGGGAGATTCTAAAGAAAAGTTGCAAAGGTTAGTGGACGAGTTTGGGAGGGTGTGTAAAGGTAGAAAGTTGAAAGTGAACATAGATAAGAGTAAGGTGATGAGGGTATCAAACAATTTAAATAAAGAAAAATTGGATATCACGTTGGAGAGAGGGATTATGGAAGAAGTAAATGTTTTCAGATATTTGGGAGTGGACGTGTCAGCAGATGGGTTTATGAAGGATGAGGTTAACCATAGAATTGATGAAGGAAATAAGATAAGTGGTGCGTTGAGGTATCTGTGGAGACAAAAAACGTTATCCATGGAGGCAAAGAAGGGAATGTACGAAAGTATAGTGGTACCAACACTCTTATATAGGTGTGAAGCATGGGTTGCAAATGCTGCAGCAAGGTTTAGGCTGGAGGCAGTGGAGATGTCCTGTCTAAGGGCAAAGTGTGGTGTAAATATTATGCAGAAAATTCGGAATGTGGAAATTAGGAGAAGGTGTGGAGTTACTAAAAGTATTTGTCAGAGGGCTGAAGAGGGGTTGTTGAGGTGGTTTGGTCATTTAGAGAGAATGGATCAAAGTAGAATGACTTGGAGAGCGTATAAATCTGTAGGGAAAGGAAGGCGGGGTAGGGGTCGTCCTAGAAAAGGTTGGAGGGAGGGGGTAAATGAGGTTTTGTGGGCAAGGGGCTTGGACTTCCAGCAAGCATGTGTGAGCGTGTTAGATAGGAGTGAATGGAGACGAATGGTTTTTGGGACCTGATGAGCTGTTGGAGTGTGAGAAGGGTAACATTTTGTGAAGGGATTCAGGGAAACCAGTTAATTGATTTAGTTGGACTTGAGTCCTGGAAATGGGAAGTACAATGCCTGCACTTTAAAGGAGGGGTCTGGGATAGTGACAGCTGGGAGGGACTATTCTCAGCTGTCGTATCTGAGCGCCTTTGCAAAGACAGTGATTATGTATGAGTGTGGTGAAAGTGTTGAATAATGATGAAAGTATTTTCTTTTTTGGGGATTTTCTTTCTTTTTGGGTCACCCTGCCTTGGTTGGAGACGGCTGACTTGTTGAAAAAAAAAATGATCTTTAATAAAAATCCAATATGACATTTTAATTTACACTATTAATTAAAATCAGTAATATAAAACCAAGTACACACTAAATCTGCCTAATCATGTCAATTTTAATTTTCTGTAAATACTTTTAAATTTATACCAACCTCCTCCTCTCTTCCTCTTGTCTTTTTCTCTCTTCTTCTTGCTGTCTCCTGGCTTCCTCTTGTCTCCTTGCTTCTTCCTTCCTTTTGGCCTCTTCCTGCTGTTTCTGTTGAAGTTGTTGCTGTTGAAGCTGCTGTTGCTGTTGCTGCTGTCGTCTAAGTTCCTCTTGCCGTCTCATTTCTTCCTGCCTTCGCTTTATTTCTGATCTTTGTTGATCCTGAAGAGTCGATACAATTATTTAATTATTAACCAGCAAACCCTGAAAACATCTAAAAGGGAGTCATTTAAAATTTTATTTCCTAGTAGAGTACAACAAATCTGTTTCTCAATTATTACATTGCCACAATGCCCTACCTAAACAAATTTTAATCCTGCTGTGGTTCATTTATGACACCTTTTCACATATCTCTACTTATAATATGCTAGCTGCCTTTCCAACATCTGTAATATGCTAGCTGCCTTTCCAACATCTGTAATATGCTAGCTGCCTTTCCAACATCTGTAATATGCTAGCTGCCTTTCCAACATCTGTAATATGCTAGCTGCCTTTCCAACATCTGTAATATGCTAGCTGCCTTTCCAACATCTGTAATATGCTAGCTGCCTTTCCAACATCTGTAATATGCTAGCTGCCTTTCCAAATCCACCCTTATTACTATCATGTTCACCATGATGAGTAATGGTGAGCATACCCTAGGAGGCTCTCCAAGACTCTCAGTTCTTTCTCACCCTTGGTATGGTGAGAATACCCTCAAGGGCTGAGTCCTTCAGTTCTCTCACCTCTGGAATGGTGAGCATTACCTCAATAGCTCTGAGACTCTGTCTGCTCTTGTATCTGGTAAAAAATAAATTACCTAAGCCAGTTGTAACACAGCTAAGTACGTATGTAAATCTGACTAACAACACTCCAACACTTTTTAGGGTAATTTATAATAAATCCTTCCCTCGATAAGGAATTCTTTTTAGATACTATTAGATTAGTTTTTAACGACAGTTTGGTTATACTACACAGAATATGCTAATGACAAAAATACAACAATAAGGGTGTAAATGTTATGTTACAGTGAATGCGTGAAATTATGTTTGTGCTCTTCTGGAATTTCTTCTCAGCACAGAATGTTAAAATCTTTTGGAAGCAAATCATTGATTTTCAAATGAATGTACTTCAATTAATAACATAGCCAATTAATGTAAAAAATAACCCTTATATCACAAGGCACCACTATTTTTTCCAAAAGCTAATGGTTATTAGCCATTTAGCGATCTGGATTCTGGAACATTTCAGACCAGAAGTGATCATAAATAGACCTCAAAGTAGCAGAAAGTTTTTTTTTTTTTGTACTAATCTACCTAGGGAAGGGTAGGATTCCTCATAACCCTCGTTGCCCTATCCCTTCCCTGCAGTCAGTTTTCTGAGTTTTTACTAGGTCTGTATCAATTATTTGGAAGGCCTAAACTACGACAAAGCAATCTTGGTTATGGTTTATTAATCAACAAAGCAATCTTGGTTATGGTTTATTAATCAACAAAATCTTGGTTATGGTTTATTAATCAACAAAATCTTGGTTATGGTTTATTAATCAACAAAATCTTGGTTATGGTTTATTAATCAACAAAATCTTGGTTATGGGTTATTAACCCTTAAACTGTCCAAACGTAGATATACGTTTGTACGCGTACTGCTCCGAACGTAGATCAACGTTTAATTTTTCATTCCTTCAAATTTAGTGCAATAGGCCTGAGTCGTCTAGACATGAGAGAATGGGTCTGCGCCCTCAGTGTGCGCAGTATTAAAAAAATCTGGGACCAATTAGTACCTTGTGGGAGCACTAGTTCAATTGAGTGCCACCTGATGCAAATAATGTGGCAAACACCATGGATTCATTGATATGTCGCATTAACACTCCCCTTATAAGAGGAAAGTAAAAATAGGTTCGATAAATACATGAGTGGCTGTGGGTGGGTGTGAGTTAGACCTGACTAGCTTGTGCTACTAGGTCTGATGCTGTGCTCCTTCCTTGAGAGGATGTGACCTGACTAGGTGGGTCATTGGTCTAAGCTGGGGGGTGATATGGACCTGCCTTGCATGGGCCAGTAGGCCTTCTGCAGTGTTCGTTCTTTTTTATGTTCTTATATATTTGGCAGGCTGGCTTTGGCTGTCTCTGTGTCTGTCTCTGTCTCTGTCTCTGTCTCTGTCTATATCTCTGTCTACATCTCTGTCTACATCTCTGTCTACATCTCTGTCTACATCTCTGTCTACATCTCTGTCTACATCTCTGTCTACATCTCTGTCTACATCTCTGTCTACATCTCTGTCTACATCTCTGTCTACATCTCTGTCTAATCTCTGTCTACATCTCTGTCTACATCTCTGTCTACATCTCGTCTACATCTCTGTCTACATCTCTGTCTACATTCTGTCTAATCTCTGTCTACATCTCTGTCTACATCTCGTCTACATCTCTGTCTACATCTCTGCTACATCTCTGTCTACATCTCTGTCTAAACTCTGTCTACATCTCTGTCTCATCTCTGTCTACATCTCTGTCTACATCTCTGTCTCATCTCTGTCTACATCTCTGTCTACATCTCTGTCTACATCTCTGTCTACATCTCTGTCTACATCTCTGTCTACATCTCTGTCTACATCTCTGTCTACATCTCTGTCTACATCTCTGTCTACATCTCTGTCTACATCTCTGTCTACATCTCTGTCTACATCTCTGTCTACATCTCTGTCTACATCTCTGTCTACATCTCTGTCTACATCTCTGTCTACATCTCTGTCTACATCTCTGTCTACATCTCTGTCTACATCTCTGTCTACATCTCTGTCTACATCTCTGTCTACATCTCTGTCTACATCTCTGTCTACATCTCTGTCTACATCTCTGTCTACATCTCTGTCTACATCTCTGTCTACATCTCTGTCTACATCTCTGTCTACATCTCTGTCTATTTTTTTTTTTTTTATTAACACATTGGCCGATTCCCACCAAGGCAGGGTGGCCCGAAAAAGAAAAACTTTCATCATCATTCACTCCATCACTGTCTTGCCAGAAGGGTGCTTTACACTACAGTTATAAAACTGCAACATTAACACCCCTCCTTCAGAGTGCCGGCACTGTACTTCCCATCTCCAGAACTCAAGTCCGGCCTGCCGGTTTCCTGAATCCCTTCATAAATGTTACTTTGCTCACACTCCAACAGCACGTCAAGTATTAAAACCATATGCCTCCATTCACTCCTATCAAATACGCTCACACATGCTTGCTGGAAGTCCAAGCCCTCGCACACAAAACTTCCTTTACCCCCTCCCTCCAACCTTTCCTAGGCCGACCCCTACCCCGCCTTCCCTCCACTACAGATTTATACACTCGAAGTCACTCTGTCTCGTTCCATTCTCTCTACATGTCCAAACCACCTCAACAACCCCTCCTCAGCTCTCTGGACAATCGTTTTGGTAATCCCGCACCTCCTCCTAATTTCCAAACTCCGAATTCTCTGCATTATATTCACACCACACATTGACCTCAGACATGACATCTCCACTGCCTCCAGCCTTCTCCTCGTTGCAACATTCATCACCCATGCTTCACACCCATATAAGAGCGTTGGTATGACTATACTCTCATACATTCCCTCTTTACTTCCATGGACAAGGTTCTTTGTCTCCACAGACCCGAAGTGCTCCACTCACCCTTTTCCCCTCATCAATTCTATGATTCACCTCATCCTTCATAGACCCATCCGCGACATGTCCACTCCCAAATATCTGAATACATTCACCTCCTCCATACTCTCTCCTCCAATCTGATATCCAATCTTTCGTCACCTATTCTTTTTGTTATCCTCATCACCTTACTCTTTCCTATATTCACTTTCAATTTTCTTCTTTTACACACCCTACCAAATTCATCCACCAACCTCTGCAACTTCTCTTCAGAATCTCCCAAAGCACAGTGTCATCAGCAAAA
This sequence comes from Cherax destructor, assembly GCA_009830355.1. Lineage (NCBI taxonomy): Eukaryota > Metazoa > Arthropoda > Malacostraca > Decapoda > Parastacidae > Cherax > Cherax destructor. The sequence continues at coordinate 28,244 of WNWK01018686.1, read as the reverse complement.
AGCAACTGTGACAACTCCCACTTTGTATTTGCTTCTTTATCTTTTAGCCCAACACCTCTTGCCAAGACCCTCGCATTCACTTCTCTTACAACCCCATCTATAAATATATTGAACAACCACGGTGACATCACACATCCTTGTCTAAGGCCCACTTTTACTGGGAAATAGTCCCCTTCCCTCCTACACACACTAACCTGAGCCTCACTATCCTCATAAAAACTCTTCACTGCTTTCAGTAACCTTCCTCCTATTCCATACACCTGCAACATCTGCCACATTGCCCCCTATCTACCCTATCATACGCCTTTTCCAAATCCATAAATGCCACAAAACATCTTTACCCTTATCCAAATACTGTTCACCTATATGTTTCACTGTAAACACTTGGTCTACACACCCCTACCTTTCCTAAAGCCCCTTGTTCATCTGCTATCCTGCTTTCTGTTTTACTCTTAATTCTTTCAATAATAACTCTACCATACACTTTACCAGGTACACTCAACAGACTTATTCCCCTATAATTTTTGCACTCTCTTTTGTCCCCTTTGCCTTTATACAAAGGAACAATACACGCTCTCTGCCAATCCCTAGGTACCTTACCCTCTTCCATACATTTATTAAATAATAGCACCAACCACTCCAAAATTATATCCCCACCTGCTTTTAACATTTCTATCTTTATCCCATCAATCCCAGCTGCCTTACCCCTTTCATTCTACCCACTGCCTCACGAACTTCCCCTACACCCACAACTGGCTCTTCCACACTCCTACAAGATGTTATTCCTCCTTGCCCTACACACGAAATTACAGCTTCCCTGTCTTCATCAACATTTAACAAATCCTCAAAATATTCTCTCCATCTTCCCGATACCTCTAACTCTCCATTTAATAACTCTCCTCTCCTATTTTTAACTGTCAAATCCATTTGTTCTCTAGGCTTCCTCAACTTATTAATCTCATTCCAAAACTTTTCTTATTTTCAACAAAATTTGCTGATAACATCTCACCCACTCTCTCATCTGCTCTCTTTTACATTGCTTCATCACTCTTTTAACCTCTCTTTTCTCTCCATATACTCTTACCTCCTTGCATCACTTCTACTTTGTAAAACCTCTCATATGCTAACTTTTCTCCCTTACTACTCTTTTACATCATCATTCCACCAATCGCTCCTCTTCCCTCCCGCACCCACTCGCCTGTAACCACAAACTTCTGCTGAACACTCTAACACTACATTTTTAAATCTACCCCATACATTTTCGACCCCATTGCCTACACTCTCACTAGCCCATCTATCCTCCAATAGTTGTTTATATCTTACCCTAACTGCCTCCTCTTTTAGTTTATAAACCTTCACCTCTCTTTTACTTACTGATTCTATTTTCCTTGTATCCCATCTACCTTTTACTCCCACTGTAGCTATAACTAAAAAGTGATCTGATATATCTGTGGCCCCTCTATAAACATGTACATCCTGAAGTCTACTCAACAGTCTTTTATCTACCAATACATAGTCCAACAAACTACTGTCATTACGCCCTACATCATATCTTGTATACTTATTTATCCTCTTTTTCTTAAAATATGTATTACCTATAACTAAACCCCTTTCTATACAAAGTTCAATCAAAGGGCTCCCATTATCATTTACACCTGGCACCCCAAACTTACCTACTACACCCTCTCTGCATGTTTCTCCCACTTTAGCATTTAGGTCCCCTACCAATTACTCTCTCATTTGGTTCAAAAGTTCCTATACATTCGCTTAACATCTCCCAAAATCTCTCTCTCTCCTCTACACTCCTCTCTTCTCCAGGTGCATACACGCTTATTATGACCCACTTTTCGCATCCGACCCTTATTTTAATCCACATAATCCTTGAATTTACACATTCATATTCCCTCTTTTCCTTCCATAACTGATCCTTCAACATTATTGCTACCCCTTCCTTAGCTCTAACTCTCTCAGATACTCCTGACTTAATCCCATTTATTTCTCCCCACTGAAACTCGCCTACCCCCTTCAGCTTTGTTTCGCTTAGGGCCAGGACATCCAACTTCTTTTCATTCATAACATCGGCAATCATCTCTTTCTTATCATCCGCACTACATCCACGCACATTCAGACAACCCAGTTTTATAAAGTTTTTCTTCTTCTCGTTTTTAGTAGATTTGTACAGGAGAAGGGGTTACTAGCCCATTGCTCCCGGCATCTGTCTATATCTCTGTCTATATCTCTGTCTATATCTCTGTCTATATCTCTGTCTATATCTCTGTCTATATCTCTGTCTATATCTCTGTCTATATCTCTGTCTATATCTCTGTCTATATCTCTGTCTATATCTCTGTCTATATCTCTGTCTATATTCTGTTTCTGTTATATCTCTGTCTATATCTCTGTCTATATCTCTGTCTATATCTCTGTCTATATCTCTCTCACATGTACACATAAGTACAGTTATTATACATAGTGTAAATTACCTAGGATAACCCAAAAATTCCAGGCAAAGTCCTATACAATGCTTGTATATATAAGACATAATACGCATGACTGGCAAGTAATACGCATTGTCACTTCTGCATCGCGTATAATACCTGTTGGCTTACGAGACGGAAAGACAGATAAGCAGAGCTAGACAGACAGACAGTGGAAACAACGAGAGGGGTCCCTGCTCCCATTCATCAATGTCATTGGGCTGTCAGTGTTATCTGACACTTGTCATAACACCATTCTTCAAGGAGTTTCATATACTCCAGGCACACACAGGCAGACAGAAAGACAGATAAGCAGAGCTAGACAGAGACACAGACAGATGGACAGATAGATAGACAGATACAGTGAAAACAAAGCGAGGGTTCCCTGCGCACATTCATTCATCAATGTCATTGGGCTGTCAGTGTTATCTGACACTTGTCATAACACCATTAGTCAAGGAGTTTCATATTATACTCCAGGCACACATAGGCAGGCAAACAAAGACAGATAAGCCGAGCAAGACAGATAGATAGAAACACAGATAGACAGATAGATAAATAAACAGATAGACAGATAGATAGACATAGATAGACAGACAGATAGACATAGATAGACAGACAGATAGATAGATAGATAGACAGACAGACAGATAGACAGATAGATATAGATAGACAGATAGATAGACAACAGATACAGACAGTGAAAACAAAGCAAGGGTTTCTTGCACACATTCATTCATCAATGTCACTGCCTTATCAGTAGTTATCTGACAATTGTCATAACACCATTCTTCAAGGAGTTTCATATATACTCCAGGATGTCTAAAACATTGCTGGGACCTATAAATACTTTGTATATATTTATAGACAATAGTAAATGACCATGGCAGGTGAAATTGTTCACCTGTTGGTGTCATTGTGACTATTTGAGTACTATTTCAGCACCTAATATTAGTGTTAGAACAAAGATTGGCTATGAAATCACAAGAACTATTATAAATTGTAATTACCAGAACATAAAAATTGTATAAATTAAAATAAAAACTAAAAAAAAAAGTATATCGGCATTACTTCTGCAAGCGGCAGGACTTGTTGTTGCCCTCAGGTGAGCATCCAGCACCAACTTGTCGGGCTTCTATCTCGGTAAGTACTAGCCCTAATTTTTTTTTTTATAGCCTATCCTGTTTATAAAAATGAGCTCTTCATTTTTAAAAAAAATTTTTTTTTTTTTCCAAAATATTCGGAGCAGTGCGCGAGTGAACGTAGATCTACTGTGTGGACAGTTTAAGGGTTAACCAAGAAACAGGAAAAAAATGATTTTTTTTCTTGAGATGCATTCAAAATGGAGGTCAAGTTTTATATAGGAGAGGCCTGGGGATGTGATTAATGAACAGAGGGAAGGTTGCTTTAATGCTTGCAATGCTTACATTGTTTGTTTTGGGCTGTTTTTAAACTGTAATTTATTGAAAAAGTGTAAAATTGGCCAAATTATCAAATTCTGGGCACTTAGTTCTGAATGATGAATGGATAGTTTCATGTGATCAATGGATAGTAAGCAAAACATACTAATGATATAGCCAAAAACTGGGTTACTTGAGCACTAGAATTAGACAAAATTAGGCCTGAAAAAGGGCACAACTGCTGATGCAGAAGTGTTGTTAACCTTCAATTTTGCACTTGCCTAATTCAATATTACATTAAATTTTGAATTTTTGCTATCATTACCTTTAGAAAAAATTCTCTACTACTTTAAAAGATAAAAATTTTTTTTTTTTTTTTTTAAAATGGTAAGACAAAAAGCTTTCAATTTGGGTGGGGTGTCGACAGTGAATGGATTAAAAAGAAACCAAGGAAGATCTGGCCCTCTTAAAAACAACGAAGACCCCAAGAGTTTGATCATCATTACCCAGTGTGAATTTCTTGTTAGTAACCCAACCCCACCATTGAGTGAGGTTTTCCTGTACCAATATTTACTATGGTAGGTTGTCTTGAAAGCATAGTTCAAATCATTGGGTCCTAACAGTTTACACAATCCCCTATCCAATTTTTTTTTCCCAACAAGTCAGCCGTCTCTCACCGAGGCAGGGTGACCCAAAAAGAAAGAAAATCCCCAAAAAGAAAATACTTTCATTATCATTCAACACTTTCACCTCACTCATACATAATCACTGTCTTTGCAGAGGCACTCAGATACGACAGCTGAGAATAAGTCCCTCCCAGCTGTAAACTATCCCAGACCCCTCCTTTAAAGTGCAGGCATTGTACTTCCCATTTCCAGGACTCAGGTCCAACTAAATCAATTAACTAAATAAAATAAGGTAATAGGTTGGTAGAGAGCAACCACCCAGGGAGGTACTACCGTACTGCCAAGTGAGTGTAAAACGAAAGCCTGTATTTGTTTTACATGATGGTAGGATTGCTGGTGTCTTTTTCTGTCTCAAAAACATGCAAGATTTCAGGTAAGTTTTGCTACTTCTACTTACACTTAGGTCACGCTACACATACATGTACACGTTTAAGTATACACACTCATCTGAGTTTTCTTTGATTTTATCTTAATAGTTCTTGTTCTTATTGCTTTTCCTTTCATATCCATGGGGAAGTGGAATAAGAATCTTTCCTCTGTAAGCCATGCGTGTTGTAAAAGTCAACTAAAATGCCGGGAACAATGGGCTAGTAACCCCTTTTCCTGTATAGATTTACTAAAAAGGAAAAGAAGACCCTATGCAATTAAGCTATACATATTTTTTTTTTTTAGCAAGGGACTAGTAACCCCTTTTCCTGTATACATTACTAAAGTAAAAAAGAGAAACTTATTTTTTTTATGCCACCCTGCCTAGGTGGGATACAGCTGGTTTGTTGAAAGAAAGATATATATTTTTTAACACATCGGCTGTTTCCCACCGAGGCAGGGTGACCCAAAAAGAAAGAAAAAACTTTCATCATTCAACACTTTCACCATCACTCATACATAATCACTGTCTTTGCAGAGGCACTTGGATATGACAGTTTAGATGTCCCTCCAAACTGCCAATATCCCAAATCCTTCCTTTAACCCTTTCAGGGTTTTTGACGTACTAGTATGTCTTATGCACCAGGGTACTAGTACGCATAAATTCTAGCGCCCTCAAATCAAGCAGGAAAAGGCTGGTAGGCCTAGATGTGAGAGAATGGGTCTGTGCGGTTAGTGCGCGCAGTATAAAATAAATTCTGCAGCACACAGTGCATAATGAGGAAAAAAAACTCCGACCGTGTTTTTTATTTAACCCTTTGGGGGTCCAAGGGGTCTCTGAAACTCGTTCTCAGGGTCCACGAATTTAAAAAAAAAAAATTATTTTTTCTTTTGAAATGATAGAGAATCTTCTTCCGATCATAACGCCACAAACATTATGAAATTTGATAGAAAACTAACAGAATTATGATTTCGCGAAGTTAGCGGTATCCATGACATTTACGCATCGGCGATTTCGCCCACTTTGAGCCCTATTTTCGGCAAATTCCAATGTTTCAGTCTACTAAAATTATAGCTATTTCGCTAGAACTCCATTTCTTCTATCGATTGAGTACAAGAAACCGCCTATTTACTAATTTCAACTACCCAAAATAGTGGTCAGAAAATGGCAATTTAGCCAATTTCACACAAATTTCAAACGATGCCAATTTCAAAATAGGGTCCATAATAAACAAGACAGACATTCCTGGCACTAAAATAACATCTTCTCTGTTCATTAGTCATGTCTCCAGGCCCCTCTTACATTACTTTTGCTTTCCACTTTGAATTTTTCTCACAAAAAATAGAAGATTTACCGTTATGTATACAACTGCATCATTGTAAATATGGTATAAATAATATCAGCACACTTGTGCAAGAATATTAGACTCTCCAGTTGATGTGTATTGGATGCATGGTGTGATTTGTTTACTCTTGAACATCGGCCAAAATCGAACATTTTCGTTACTTTGCGCTCCATTTCAAGGTACTTGTCATCGTGAAACCAGTCAAAATTATCTCTATTTCTGTAATATATCATCTATTCTATAAAATGAGACTAAGAAAACGAGAATACAAGCATAAATAACATACGAAAATAGACTGCAAAGTCGCTGTTTTAAACCAAAAACACGGTCAGGTGTTTTTCCTCATTATGCACTGTGTGGTGCAGGAATTTTTTTATACTGCGCACACTGACCGCACAGACCCATTCTATCACATCTAGGACTAACAGCCTGTTTCTGCTTGATTTGAGGGCGCTAGAATTTAGGCGTACTAGTACGTCAATAACCCCAGGGCGTAAGCCGTACTAGTACGACCAAACCCCTTAAAGGGTTAAAACAGCGACTTTGCAGTCTATTTTCTTATGGTATTTATGGTAGTTTTCTCGATTTTTTGGTCTCATTTGATAGAATGGAAAATATATTACAGAAATAGAAATAATTTTGATTCGTTTCATGATGACAAGTATGTACCTTGAAACTGAGCGCAAATTAGCAAAAATGTTCGATTTTTGCAGATGTTCATGAGTAAACAAATCACGCCACATGTCCAATACACATCAAGTGACGAGTCTAATAATCTTGCACAAGTGCGCTGATATTATTTATACCGTTTTTAGAATGATGCAGTAGTATACATAACAGAAAATCTTCTATTTTTTGTGAGAATAAAAATTCAAAATGGAAAGCAAAAGTAATGTAAGAGATGCCTGGAGACGTGACTAATGAACAGATAAAATGTTATTTTAGTGCCAGGAAAGTCTGTCTTGTTTATTTTGAACCCTATTTTGAAATTGGCATCTTTTGAAATTTGTGTGAAATTGGCAAAATTGCCAATTTCTGACCACTTTATTGGGTAGTTGAAATCGGTAAATTGGCGGTTTCATGTACTCAATCAATAGAACAAATGGAATTCTAGTGAAATAGCTATAATTTTAGTAGACTGATACATTGGCCAAAAACAGGGCACAAAGTGGGCGAAATCGCCGATGCGTAAATATCGTCGATACCACTAACTTTGCAAGAGCATCATTCCATTAGTTTTTCACCAAATTTCATACTTTTGGTGTCATTATGATCGGAAAAAGATTCTCTATCATGTCATAAGAAAAAATAAAAAAAATTTTTCCTGAAAATTTTTCGACCCTGAAAACAAGTTAAGGATCGGGGGTCTCGACCCTGAAAGGGTTAAAGTCCAGGCACTGTATTTCCATTTCCAGGACTCAAGTCCGGCTAACTGGTTTCAAGGAATCCCTTCACAAAATATTACCCTGCTCACATTCCAACAGCTCGTCAGGTCCCAAAAACTATTCGTCTCCATTCACTCCTATCTAACACGCTCACGCACGCTTGAATACATACCTGAATTTTCCTCTGTTCCTCTTCCTTTCTTATTTTGTCCTCCTCAATTCTCCTTAATTCTTCTTGTCTTCTCAACTGTTCTTCTCTCATTTTTCGCCTTTCTTCTTCTAGCCTCTGTGTCTCTTCCTCATGCTGTCGTCTGAGAGCCTCTAAATTTCTTCGCTGTTCTTCTTGTCGTTTAAGTTCTTCTTTCAATCTAAAGCACATAAATAAATTACTGAAAAATACTCATAATAAAATATGTTGCACGGATTCTCTACGCCCTAATAATAATGCACTAGTTATAAAAAATCAAAATAATAATTGTCCAAAACAAGATAAAATAGTCTTGCACAGGTTGGCTTGCAGTGTTCATTCCTTAAACAGATAAACCCATAGTTATAAAGCATATCCATCAGACTTATGCTAAAAGTAATACTAATAGAGAATGAAAAAAATACACTGTACATATCAATAACAGAAGGGCAGTGCCTGCACTCTGAGGGTGGGGTAGGATGAGGAAGTTGCAGTCAGATGGGTAATCTGACTGTGATGTCAGCACACTTCTGGAAAGATGGCGATTGAGCGAATGTTGGTGAATGAGTTTCTTTTTTTTTTTTTGGGTTGCCCTGCCTTGGCAGGAGAATCATGTTGTGATAAAAAAAAAATAAAAAATTACATCACATGGTATCATTAAGTTACAGTAGACATTTGAGCATAATCATAAAAGGTAATGTGATATGTCTGAATAAATACAAATAAATTCTGGTTTACCATGAATAAACATAACACGTATGATAACACTGTGATGTGCCAGTGGCATCCATTGCAGAAATTAATACATGCAACACTGAAATGATGGCTACACACCACAACAATTGTGACAAGCTGAATATTCTTCTCTCATATAATAAAAAAACAAGTGAAAAGATCAATGCTAGTGGTGCCTGGCACTTCAAAACCCATCACACCATTCTTCTTGAGTTTATTGATGAGCCTGCTGCATAGTACACACTCAAACTGTGAGAAGAAACATTGTATATGGTGACACGGTGGTTACAAAAACAGCCAACACAAAGTAGTCACCATGAAAATATGTATCATAAATGAACATTTTTTTTATTTTACCACAATGGTTGTTTCTCACCAGGGTAGAGTGAAACAAAGGAAACACATTCATCTTCACTCATTCAACATTGTATATGTCTTGCCAGAAGTGTGCAGACATCACAATTCAAATGACCCTTCAAATAATGCAATTATAAAAATTAATAATAGTACAGTGGACCCTAGGTTAGCAGCCGTAATCCGTTCCAGGAGCTAGGCCTTTACAAGAAATGGCCTTTAACCGAAATAATATTCCCCATAAGAATTAATGTAAATACAATTAATCAATTCCAGACAAAATTTTTTTTTTTTTCAACAAGTCAGCCGTCTCCCACCGAGGCAGGGTGACCCAAAAAGAAAGAAAATCCCCAAAAAGGAAATACTTTCATCATCATTCAACACTTTCACCACACTCATACATAATCACTGTCTTTGCAGAGGAGCTCAGATACGACAGCTGAGAATTGTCCCTCCCAGCTGTCACTATCTCAGACCCCTCCTTAAAAGTGCAGGCATTGTACTTCCCATTTCCAGGACTCAAGTCCAACTAAATCAATTAACTGGTTTCCCTGAATCCCTTCACACAATGTTACCCTGCTCACACTCCAACAGATCGTCATGTCCCAAAAACCATTCGTCTCCATTCACTCCTATCTAACACGCTCACACATGCTTGCTGGAAGTCCAAGCCCCTCGCCCACAAAACCTCCTTTACCCCTTCCCTCCAACCTTTTCTAGGACGACCCCTACCCCGCCTTCCTTCCTCTACAGATTTATACGCTCTCCAAGTCATTCTACTTTGATCCATTCTCTCTAAATTACCAAACCACCTCAACAACCCCTCTTCAGCCCTCTGACAAATGCTTTTAGTAACTCCACACCTTCTCCTAATTTCCACATTCCGAATTTTCTGCATTATATTTACACCACACATTGCCCTTAGACAGGACATCTCCACTGCCTCCAGCCTCCTCCTCGCTGCAGCATTTGCAACCCATGCTTCACACCCATATAAGAGTGTTGGTACCACTATCCTTTCGTACATTCCCTTCTTTGCCTCCATGGATAACGTTTTTTGTCTTCACAGATACCTCAACGCACCACTCACCTTTTTTCCTTCATCAATTCTATGGATAACCTCATCCTTCATAAACCCATCCGCTGACACGTCAACTCCCAAATATCTGAAAACATTTACTTCTTCCATAATCCCTCTCTCCAATGTGATATCCAATTTTCTTTATTTAAATCGTTTGATACCCTCATCACCTTACTCTTATCTAGGTTGGTAGACAGCAACCACCCAGGAAGGTACTACCATCCTGCCAGGTGACTGTGAAACAGAAACCTGAAACTGTTTTACATGATGGTAGGATAGCTGGTGTCTTTTTTCTGTCTCATAAACATGCAAGATTTCAGGTACGTCTTACTACTTCTACTTACACTTAGGTCACGCTACACAAACATGTACGTATATGTTTATGAATACACACTCATCTGAGTTTTCTTTGATTTTATCTTAATAGTTCTTGTTCTTATTGCTTTTCCTTTCATATCCATGGGGAAGTGGAATAAGAATCTTTCCTCCGTAAGCCATGCGTGTTGTAAAAGTCAACTAAAATGCCGGGAACAATGGGCTAGTAACCCCTTTTCCTGTATAGCTTACTAAAAAGAAAAAGAAGAAAACCAGACAAAAATATTCACAAAAAATATTTTTTTTAACAATTAAATCAGTATTACATACCTTTATTGAAGACTAATGCTGGCTTCTGGAAGATAGGGAGGAGCAAATAGGAAGAAGTTAGTTTTTGGAAGGGAAATCCCCCTCCAAAAGGACTTCAGGTAACAAGTCCCTCTCTGGGGTTACTTCCCTTCTTTGTCTTTTAATGCCACTAGGTGGGCTAGTGCAAGTATGAGTAGTGGGGGGGTTGAAGAGAGTTGTGATAGTTTTAAAAATGCAGTATTAGAATGTGGGGCAGAAGTTTGTGGCTATAGGAGGGTGGGTGCAGGAGGAAAGAGGAGTGAGTGGTGGAATGAAGAAGTAAAATGTGTGATAAAAGAAAAAGGTAGCTTATGAGAGGTTTTTACAAAACAGAAGTGTTAATAGAAGAGCAGAGTATATGGAGAGTAAAAGAAAGGTGAAGAGAGTGGTGAGAGAGTGCAAAAGAAGAGCGGATGAAAGAATGGGAGAGCTCTGTCAAGAAATTTTGCTGAAAACAAGAAAAATTTTGGAGTGAGATAAACAAGGTAAGAAAGCCTAGGAACGAATGGATTTGTCAGTTAAAAACAGAGTGGGGGAGTTAGTAGATGGGGAGCTGGAGGTATTGGGTAGATGGCGGAATATTTTGAGGAACTTTTAAATGTCAATGAAAAAAGGGAGGCGGTAATTTCATGTACTGGCCAGGGAGGTACAACATCGTTTAGGAGTGAAGAAGAGCAGGATGTGAGTGTGGGGGAGGTGCGTGAGGCATTACGTAGAATGAAAGGTGGTAAAGCAGCTGGAATTGACGGAATCATGACAGAAATGTTAAAAGCAGGGGGGATATAGTGCTGGAGTGGTTGGTATTTTTGTTTAAAAAATATATGAAAGAGGGGAAGGTACCTAGGGATTGGCAGAGAGCATGTATAGTTCCTTTATATAAAGGGAAGGGGGATAAAAGAGAGTGTAAAAATAAAGGGGGGAATAAGTTTACTGAGTATACCAGGTAAAGTGTATAGCAGGGTTATTATTGAAAGAATTAGAGGTAAGACAGAGAGTAGGATTGCAGATGAGCACGGAGGCTTTAGAGTGGGTAGGGGATGTGTAGATCAAGTGTTTACAGTGAAGCATATATGTGAACAGTATTTAGATAAAGGTAGAGAAGTTTTTATTGCATTTATGGATTTAGAAAAGGCATATGATAGAGTGGATAGGGGAGCAATGTGGCAAATGTTGCAAGTGTATGGAATAGGTAGTAAGTTACTGAAAGCTGTAAAGAGTTTTTATGAGGATAGTGAGGCTCAGGTTAGGGTGTGTAGGAGAGAGGGAGATAACTTCCTGGTAAAAGTAGGTCTTAGACAGGATGTGTAATGTCACCATGGTTGTTTAATATATTTATAGATGGGGTTGTAAAAGAAGTAAATGCTAGGGTGTTGGGGAGAGGGGTGGGATTAAATTATGGAGAATTAAATGCAAAATGGGAGTTGACACAGTTACTTTTTGCTGATGATACTGTGCTTATGGGAGATTCTAAAGAAAAGTTGCAAAGGTTAGTGGACGAGTTTGGGAGAGTGTGTAAAGGTAGAAAGTTAAAAGTGAACATAGATAAGAGTAAGGTGATGAGGGTATCAAACGATTTAACCCTTAAACTGTCCACACGTAGATATACGTTCACGCGCGTAGCTGACCGAACGTACATCTACATTTTATTTTACATTCGTTCAAATTTAGTGCGATAGGCCTGAGTCGCCTAGACATGAGAGAATGGGTCTTCGCCCTCAGTGTGCGCAGTATTAAAAAAATCGGGGACCACTTAGTACCTTGTGGTAGCACCAGTTCGATTGAGTGCCAGCTAGAGCAAATAGTGTGGCAAACACCAGGGATTCAATGATGTTATGTCGCATTAACACTCCCCTTATAAGAGGAAAGTAAAACTAGGTTAGATAAATACATGAGTGACTGTGCATGGGTGTGAGTTGGACCTGACAAGCTTGTGCTACTATGTCTGATGCCATGCTCCTTCATTCAGAGGATGTGATCTGATTAGGTGGGTCATGGACCTGCCTTGCATGGGCCAGTAGGCCTGCTGCAGTGTTCCTTCTTTCTTATGTTCTTATGTATTCGGCAGGCTGGCTGGCTTTGGCTCTCTCTCTATCTGTCTATATAACTATCTGTCCATATCTTTGTCTATATCTTTATCTATCTATATCTTTATCTGTCTATATCTTTATCTGTCTATATCTTTGTCTGTCTATATATCTATCTATATCTATATGTCCTATATCTCTGTCTCTCTCTCACATGTACACATAAGTACAGTTATTATACATAGTGTAAATTACCTAGGATAACCCAAAAATTCCAGGCAAAATGCTATACAATGCTTGTAGATATAATACATAATAGGCATGGAAACCCCTGGCAAGTAATACGCATCGTCACTTCTGCATCGTGTATAATACCTGTTGGCTTACGAGACGCACTCTGAGACTAAGACAAGCAGACAGAAAGACATACACAGGCAGACAGATAAGCAGAGTTAGACAAGACATAAGCAGAGCTAGACAAACAGACAGATACAGAGAGATACAGACAGAGAGATACAGACAGAGATACAGACAGAGAGATACAGACAGAGAGATACAGACAGAGATACAGACAGATACAGACAGACAGATACAGACAGACAGATACAGACAGACAGATAGACAGACAGACATAGACAGACAGATATTGAAAAAGGGAGGGTTCCCTCCAGCACTGCTGACATTTATCAAATGTCACTGGGCTGTCAAGAGTTATCTGACACTTGTCAACACACCATTCTTCAAGGCGTTTCATATACTCCAGGCACACAGGCAGACAGAAAGACAGATAAGCAGAGCTAGATAGATAGACAGACAGATACAGACAAATAGACAGACAGATACAGGCAGATAGATAGACAGATAGATAGATACAGACAGATAGACAGATAGATAGATACAGACAGATAGACAGACAGATAGGTAGATGGGTGTTATACTAGTGTGGGTCGCGTCCTGGAGAAAAAAATAACTTAATTTGCCCGAAATGCTCTGCATATAGTGACTCATGTCAGCTACTTCTGTATACGTTGTACATGTACTTGTAAAAATAAAGATTATTATTAATTATAAAATACCTTATCGACAGATAGAGTGAAAAAGCAAGGGTTCCCTGCACACATTCATTCATCAATGTCACTGCCTTATCAGTAGTTATTTGAAAATTGTCATAACACCATTCTTCAAGGAGTTTCATATATACTCCAGGATGTCTAAAACATTGCTGGGACCTATAAATACTTCGTATATATTTATAGACTATAGTAAATGACCAAGGCAGGTGAAACTGTTCACCTGTTGGTGTCATTGTGACTATTTGAGTACTATTAAAAATTATTATTATTATTATTATTATTATTTCAGTACATAATATTAGTGTTAGAACAAAGATTGGCTATGAAATCACAAGAACTATTGTAAGTTGTAATTATCAGAACATAAAAATTATATAAATTAAAATAAAAACTAAAAAAAAAAGTATATCGGAATTACTTCTGCAAGTGGCAGGACTTCATGTTGCCGTCAGGTGAGCATCCAGTACCAAATTGGCGGGCTTATATCTCGGTAAGTACTGGCCCAAATTTCTTTTTTTTAGCCTATCCTGTTTATAAAAATGTGCTCTTCATTTAAAAAAAATATTTTTTTTTTCAAAATATTCGGTCAGCTAAGCGAGTGAACGTATATCTACGTGTGGACAGTTTAAGGGTTAAATAAAGAAAAATTGGATATCACATTGGAGAGAGGGATTATGGAAGAAGTAAATGTTTTCAGATATTTGGGAGTTGACGTGTCACCGGATGGGTTTATGAAGGATGAGGTTAACCATAGAATTGATGAAGGAAAAAAGGTGAGTGGTGCGTTGAGGTATCTGTGGAGACAAAAAACGTTATCCATGGAGGCAAAGAAGGGAATGTATGAAAGTATAGTGGTACCAACACACTTATATGGGTGTGAAGCATGGGGTGCAAATGCTGCAGCGAGGAGGAGGCTGGAGGCAGTTAAGATGTCCTGTCTAAGGGCAATGTGTGGTGTAAATATTATGCAGAAAATTCGGAATGTGGAAATTAGGAGAAGGTGTGGAGTTACTAAAAGTATTTGTCAGAGGGCTGAAGAGGGGTTGTTGAGGTGGTTTAATCATTTAGAGAGAATGGATCAAAGTAGAATGACTTGGAGCGTATAAATCTGTAGGGGAAGGAAGGCGGGGTAGGGGTCGTCCTAGAAAAGGTTGGAGGGAAGGGGTAAAGGAGGTATTGTGGGCGAGGGGCTTGGACTTCCAGCAAGCATGTGTGAGCATGTTAGATAGGAGTGAATGGAGACGAATGGTTTTTGGGACATGACGATCTGTTGGAGTGTGAGCAGGGTAACATATTGTGAAGGGATTCAGGGAAACCAGTTAATTGATTTAGTTGGACTTGAGTCCTGGAAATGGGAAGTACAATGCCTGCACTTTAACCCTTTAACTGTTTCGGTCGTATATATACGTCTTACGAGCCACTGTTTCGGACGTATCAATACGCCTAAATTCTAGCGGCTTCAAATCAAACGGGAGAAAGCTGGTAGGCCCACATATGAGAGAATGGGTCTGTGTGGTCAGTGTGCAGAGTATAAAAAAAAATCCTGCAGCATGCAGTACATAATGAGAAAAAAAACTCCAACCATTTTTTTGGATTAAAACGCCGACTTTGAGGTGTATTTTCGTATAGTATTTATGGTTGTATTCTCTTTTTCATGGTCTCATTTGATAGAATGGACAACATACTACAGAAAAATAGATGATTTTGAATAGTTTTATGATGAAAACGACCTTGAAATGGAGCTCAAAGTAGGACAAATGTTCGATTTTTGCAAATGTTCAGGAGTAAACAAATCACGCCACGCGTCCAATACACATCAATTAGCGAGTCTAATATTCTTTCAAAAGTGCACTGATATTATTTATACCATTTTTACAATAATGCATAACGGTAAATCTTCTATTTTTTATGTGAATAAAAAATCAAAATAGAAAGCAAAAGTAATATAAGAGGGGCCTAAAGACGTGACTAATGAACAGATAACATCTTATTTTAGTGCCAGGAATGTCTGGACCCTATTTTGAAATTGACAACTTTTTTATTTAGCATGAAATTGGCCAAATTGCCAATTTCTGATCACTTTATTGGGTAGTTGAAATCGATAAATTGGTTGTTTCTTGTATTCAATCGATAGAACAAATGGAGTTCTAAAGAAATATCTATGAGTTTGGTCAACTGGAACAATGGAATTTATCGAAAATAGGGCTCAAATTCGGCGAAATTGCCGATGCGTATATATTGCTGAGATCACTAACTTCGCGAGAGCGTAATTCCATGAGTTTTCAATCAAATTTCAAACTTTTGGTGTCTTTACCATCGGGAAACAATTCTCTATCATTTCATAAGAAAAAATAATTTTTTTTTTAAATTTTGCGACAACAGGAGAGCACACAGGATTGAGGGTTGCGACAGTCAAAGGGTTAAAGGAGGGGTCTGGGATAGTGACAGCTGGGAGGGACAATTCTCAGCTGTCATATCTGAGCTCCTCTGCAAAGACAGTGATTATGTATGAGTGTGGTGAAAGTGTTGAATGATGATGAAAGTATTTTCTTTTTGAGGATTTTCTTTCTTTTTGGGTCACCCTGCCTCGGTGGGAGACAGCCGACTTGTTGAGAGAAAAAAAAAAAAAAAAAGGACCAGCTTTAGAGTCATTCCACCAACTACACTCCCTACATGCCTGCTACACTCCCTGCATGCCTGCTACACTCCCTGCATGCCTGCTACACTCCCTGCATGCCTGCTACACTCCCTCTGCATGCCTGCTACACTCCTGCATGCACATTTGCAGTACACTCCCTGCTTGAATGCTACACTCCCTGCTTGAATGCTACACTCCCTGCTTGAATGCTACACTCCCTGCTTGAATGCTACACTCCCTGCTTGAATGCTACACTCCCTGCATGAATGCTACACTCCCTGCATGAATGCTACACTCCCTGCATGAATGCTACACTCCCTGCATGAATGCTACACTCCCTGCATGAATGCTACACTCCCTGCATGAATGCTACACTCCCTGCATGAATGCTACACTCCTGCATGCATGCTACACTCCCTGCATGAATGCTACACTCCTGCATGACTGCTACACTCCTGCATGCCTGCTACACTCCTGCATGCTGCTACACTCCTGCATGCTGCTACACTACCTGCATGCCTGCTACACTACCTGCATGCCTGCTACACTACCTGCATGCCTGCTACACTACCTGCATGCCTGCTACACTACCTGCATGCCTGCTACACTACCTGCATGCCTGCTACACTACCTGCATGCCTGCTACACTACCTGCATGCCTGCTACACTACCTGCATGACTGCTACACTCCTGCATGCCTGCTACACCTGCACTCTACACTCTGCATGCATGCTACACTCCCTACATGAATGCTACACTATCTGCATGCATGCTACACTCCCTACATGAATGCTACATTCCCTGCATGCCTGCTACACTCCCTGCATGCCTGCTACACTCCCTGCATGCCTGCTACACTCCCTGCATGCCTGCTACACTCCCTGCATGCCTGCTACACTCCCTGCATGCCTGCTACACTCCCTGCATGCCTGCTACACTCCCTGCATGCCTGCTACACTCCCTGCATGCCTGCTACACTCCCTGCATGCCTGCTACACTCCCTGCATGCCTGCTACACTCCCTGCATGCCTGCTACACTCCCTGCATGCCTGCTACACTCCTTGCCTCTATGCCTGCCTGACTTGAATTCTATCGTGTTTCTCACTTTCTTTACCAAAGGAACTTTCTTGGGAGCCATGGTTACTTATTTCGCAGTTGCACTGACAAAAAACAATGGAAAACAAGCAAAATGTTTGGATGAATGAGTAGAAGCTTCCTTACGCACCGAGAGACACAGCCAAACTTAAGCGCAAGCGGCCCCAGCCGGCAGACGGACACGTCCAATACGGCCGCTAACCGGGAGCCATAAAACCGGCCGCTAACCGAGTTGGCCGCTAACAGGAACGGCCACTAACCAAAGGTTCACTGTAATTTGTTAGTTATTTGTTAGTTAAAATTAGTGTTACCATGTTTAAGGAACATTCCCAGGGTTAGGTGATGAAATGAAGACAGACTTGACCCTAATCATCTGCTGCTTTATTACACACTTGGCAACAAATACCTACTTTTTTTCTTATTTTTAACACGTCAGCCGTTTCCCACCGAAGAAGGGTAACCCAAAAAGATTGAAAAAACTTTTATCATTCAACACTTTCACCATCACTCATACATAATCACTGTCTTTGCAGAGGCGCTCAAATACAACAGTTTAGACGCCCCTGCAAACCTAAATCCCTCCTTTAAAGTGCAGGCAATGTTCTTCCCACCTCCAGGACTCATGTCCGGCTAACTGGTTTCCCTGAATCACTTCAAAAAATATTACCCTGCTCAGGCTCCAACAGCTCGACAGGTCCCAAAAACCATTCGTCTCCATTCACTTCTATCTAACAATTTTTTTTTTTTTTCAACAAGTCGGCCGTCTCCCACCGAGGTAGGATGACCCAAAAAGAAAGAAAATCCCCAAAAAGAAAATACTTTCATCATCATTCAACACTTTCACCACACTCATACATAATCACTGTCTTTGCAGAGGAACTCAGATACGACAGCTGAGAAAAGTCCCTCCAGGCTGTCACTATCTCAGACCCCTCCTTTAAAGTGCAGGCATTGTACTTCCCATTTCCAGGACTCAAGTCCAATTAAATCAATTAACTGGTTTCCCTGAATCCCTTCACAAAATGTTACCCTGCTCACACTCCAACAGATCTTCATGTCCCAAAAACCATTCGTCTCCATTCACTCCTATCTAACACGCTCACACATGCTTGCTGGAAGTCCAAGCCCTCGCCCACAAAACCTCCTTTACCCCTTCCCTCCAACCTTTTCTAGGACGACCCTACCCCGCCTTCCTTCCCCTACAGATTTATACGCTCTCCAAGTCATTCTACTTTGATCCATTCTCTCTAAATGACCAAACCACCTCAACAACCCCTCTTCAGCCCTCTGACAAATACTTTTAGTAACTCCACACCTTCTCCTAATTTCCACATTCCGAATTTTCTGCATAATATTTACACCACACATTGCCCTTAGACAGGACATCTTCACTGCCTCCAGCCTCCTCCTCGCTGCAGCATTTGCAACCCATGCTTCACACCCATATAAGAGTGTTGGTACCACTATACTTTCGTACATTCCCTTCTTTGCCTCCATGGATAACGTTTTTTGTCTCCACAGATACCTCAATGCACCACTCACCTTTTTCCTTCATCAATTCTATGGTTAACCTCATCCTTCATAAACCCATCCGCTGACACATCAACTCCCAAATATCTGAAAACATTTACTTCTTCCATAATCCCTCTCTCCAATGTGATATCCAATTTTTCTATATTTAAATCGTTGGATACCCTCATCACCTTACTCTTATCTATGTTCACTTTTAACTTTCTACCTTTACACACTCTCCCAAACTCGTCCACTAACCTTTGCAACTTTTCTTTAGAATCTCCCATAAGCACAGTATCATCAGCAAAAAGTAACTGTGTCAACTCCCATTTTGCATTTAATTCTCCATAATTTAATCCCACCCCTCTCCCAAACACCCTAGCATTTACTTCTTTTACAACCCCATCTATAAATATATTAAACAACCATGGTGACATTACACATCCCTGTCTAAGCCCTACATTTATTAAACAAAAATACCAACCACTCCAGCACTATATCCCCCCCTGCTTTTAACATTTCTGTCATGATTCCGTCAATTCCAGCTGCTTTACCCCTTTCATTCTACGTAATGCCTCACGCACCTCCCCACACTCACATCCTGCTCTTCTTCACTCTTAAACGATGTTGTACCTCCCTGGCCAGTACATGAAATTACCGCCTCCCTTTTTTCATCGACATTTAAAAGTTCCTCAAAATATTCCCGCCATCTACCAAATACCTCCAGCTCCCCATCTACTAACTCCCCTACTCTGTTTTTAACTGACAAATCAATTCGTTCCCTAGGCTTTCTTACCTTGTTTATCTCACTCCAAAAATTTTCTTGTTTTCAGCAAAATTTCTTGACAGAGCCTCTCCCATTCTTTCATCCGCTCTTCTTTTGCACTCTCTCACCACTCTCTTCACCTTTCTTTTACTCTCCATATACTCTGCTCTTCTATTTACACTTCTGTTTTGTAAAAACCTCTCATAAGCTACCTTTTTCTTTTTTATCACACCCTTTACTTCTTCATTCCACCACTCACTCCTCTTTCCTCCTGCACCCACCCTCCTATAGCCACAAACTTCTGCCCCACATTCTAATACTGCATTTTTAAAACTATCCCAACTCTCTTCAACCCCCCCCCACTACTCATACTTGCACTAGCCCACCTTTCTACCAATATTTGCTTATATCTCACCCTAACTTCCTCCTCCCTTAGTTTATACACTTTTACCTCTCTCTTACTTGCTGTTGCCATTTTCTTTTTGTCCCATCTACCTTTTACTCTAACTGTAGCTACAACCAAATAATGATCTCATATATCCGTTGCCCCTCTATAAACATATACATCCTGAAGCCTACTCATCAACCTTTTATCCACCAATACATAATCCAAGAAACTACTTTCCTTACGTGCTATATCATACCTTGTATATTTATTTATCCTCTTTTTCATAAAATATGTATTACTTATTACCAAACCTCTTTCTACACATAGCTCAATTAATGGTTCCCCATTTACATTTACCCCTGGCACCCTAAATTTACCTACTACTCCATCCACAACATTTTTACCCACTTTAGCATTAAGATCCCCAACCACAATTACTCTCTCACTTGGTTCAAAACTCCTCACACATTCACTCAACATTTCCCAAAATCTCTCTCTCTCCTCTACACTTCTCTACAATATTATAACTTAATATTTTTCTCACCTAAGTTCTTCCATCTTTATTCTTTCCTCCTCGGCTCTCTTGTGGTCTTCTAGTCGCTTTCTCTCCTCTTCAAGCTTTTTCTGATCTTCTTCACGCCGCCGTTTTTCCTCCTGAAACAAGTGGTTAAATACAAAATTCAATGACGATGATGCTCATCACAGCATCAACCCATTACTTACAAAACATGTGTGTTATTCTCTGTATCAAATATATTATTAATACATTTGGCAGGGTACTACTGTCCTGCCAAATGCATGTGAAACGGAAACCTGCAATTGTTTTACACAATGGTAGGAATGCTGGTGTCTTTTTTTCTGTCTCATAAACAAAAGGGATAATGAGTATATCTTGATACTTCTACTTACACTTAAGTCACACTACACATGCATGTACATGCATATATATTTACACACCTACCTGGGTTTTCTTCTATTTTCTTAATAGTTCTTGTTCTTCTTTATTTATCTCCATGGGGAAGTGGAAAAGAATTCTTCTTTCGTAAGTCATGCGTGTCATAAGAGGTGCCTAAAATGCCAGGGGCTAGCTAACCCCTTCTTCTGTATATATTACTAAATTTAAAAAGAAAAACTTTTGTTTTTCTTTTTAGGTCATCTGCCTTGGAGGGATATGGCCAGCACATCGAAGAAAAAAAAACACAAGGAAACAGGTATGCTTTTCTACTTCTACTTACACTTAGACATGTACTACATGTACATGTAAATGTATATGTATACATAATAATCTCAATTATTTCTTATTTTTCTAAACAGTTCTTGTTCTTTTTATTTCATCTCCATGGGAAGTGGAAAAGAACTTTTCCTCCATAAGACACGCATAACGTAACAGGAGACTAAAATGCCAGAAGAAGCGGGTTAGTAACCCCTCTTTCTGTATAAGTTACTAAAAATAAGATGATAGAAATATTAAAAGCAGGGGAGATACAGTGTTGGAGTGGTTGGTATTTTTGTTTAATAAACGTATGAAAAAGGGGAAGGTATCTAGGGATAGGCAGACAGCGTGTATAGTTCCTTTATAAAAAGGGAAGGGGACAAAAGAGATTGTAAAAATTATAGGGGAATAAGTGTGATGTCACCATGGTTGTTCAATATATTTATTGATAGCGTAGTAAGAGAAGTGAATGCTCGGGCGTTGGCTAGAGGTGTGAGGTTAAAAGATAAATAATCTAACACACAGTGGGAGTTGTCAAAATTGCTCTTTGCTGATGACACTGTGCTTTTGGGAGATTCTGAAGAGAAGATGCAGAGGTTGGTGGATGAGTTTGGTAGGGTACATAAAAGAAGAAAATTAAAAGTGAATATAGGAAAGAGTAAGGTGATGAAGATAACAAAAAAAAATTAGGTGACGAAAGATTGGATATTAACCCTTTCGAGGTTTTGGTCGTACTAGTACGGCTTACGCCCTGGGGTTATTGACGTACTAGTACGCCTAAATTCTAGCGCCCTCAAATCAAGCAGAAACAGGCTGTTAGGCCTAGATGTGATAGGATGGGTCTGTGCGGTCAGTGTTCGCAGTATAAAAAAATTCCTGCACCACACAGTGCATAATGAGGAAAAAAAAAAACTGACCGTGTTTTTGGTTTAAAACAGCGACTTTGCAGTCTATTTTCATATGGTATTTATGCTTGTATTCTCGTTTTCTTAGTCTCATTTTATAAAATAGATGATATATTACAGAAATAGAGATAATTTTGACTGGTTTCACGATGACAAGTACCTTGAAACTGAGCGCAAAGTAGCGAAAATGTTCGATTTTGGCCAATGTTCAAGAGTAAACAAATCACACCATGCGTCCAATACACATCAACTGGAGAGTCTAATATCCTTGCACAAGTGTGCTGATATTATTTATACCATTTATACAATGATGCAGTTGTATACATAACAGTAAATCTTCTATTTTTTGTGAGAATAAAAATTCAAAATGGAAAGCAAAAGTAATGTAAGAGGGGCCTGGAGACATGACTAATGAACAGAGAAGATGTTATTTTAGTGCCAGGAATGTCTGCCTTGTTTATTATGGACCCTATTTTGAAATTGGCATCGTTTGAAATTTGTGTGAAATTGGCCAAATTGCCATTTTCTGACCA
Source organism: Cherax destructor (assembly GCA_009830355.1). NCBI lineage: Eukaryota > Metazoa > Arthropoda > Malacostraca > Decapoda > Parastacidae > Cherax > Cherax destructor. The sequence goes on along the minus strand of WNWK01018686.1, from coordinate 5,417 downwards.
CTATTTTAGGTAGTTAAAATTGGTAAATAGGCGGTTTCTCGTACTCAATTGATAGAAGAAATGGAGTTCTAGCGAAATAGCTATAATTTTAGTAGACTGAAACATTGGAATTTGCCGAAAACAGGGCTCAAAGTGGAGCAATGTTGCAAGTGTATGGAATACATAATAAGTTACTAAATGCTGTAAAGAGTTTTTATGAGGATAGTGAGGTTCAGGTTAGGGTGTATAGGAGAGAGGGAGATTACTTCCCAATAAAAGTAGGTCTTAGACAGGTATGTGTAATGTCACCATGGTTGTTTAATAATAGATAGGGTTGTAAAAGAAGTAAATGCTAGGGTGTTGGGGAGAGGAGTGGGATTAAATTATGGAGCATCAAATACAAAATAAGAGATGACACAGTTACTTTTTGCTGATGATACTGTGCTTTTGGGAAATTCTAAAGAAAAATTGCAACGGTTAGTGGACGAGTTTAGGAGGATGTGTAAAGGTAAAAAGTTGAAAGTGAACATAGATAAGAGTAAGGTGATGAGGGTATCAAACGATTTAGATAAAGAAAAATTGGTTATTACATTGGAGGGAGTATGGAAGAAGCGAATGTTTTCAGATACAGTGGTACCTCGAGTTACGAGCTTAATTCGTTTCAGAAGGCTGTTTGAGTGCCGATACCAAACGAATTTGTTCCCAATAAGGAATAATGTAAATTAGATAAATCTGTTTCAGATCCCCAAAATTAAACTTACAGAAATACACTTACATAATTGTTCGAGTTGGGAGCTGCTCGTAAGTCGAGGTACCACTGTATCTGGGAGTTGACCCGTCAGAGGATGGGTTTACGATGGATGAGGTTAACCATAGAATTGATTAAGGAAAAAACGTGAGTGGTGCGTTGAGGTATCTGTGGAGACGAACGTTATCCATGGAGGCAAAGAAGGGAATGTATGAGAGTATAGTAGTACCAACACTTTTGTGTGAGTCTTATCTCTAATTCTTTCAATAATAACCCTACCATACTAGAGATGTATCGGATATCCGCATCTGCGGAACATCCACACAATTTCTTACATTCGCATCTGTATTTTACTGAAAACAGATATCCGCATCCACAAAATAAGACATCCTCATACACATCCGCATCCGCGGATATCTAAATTTTCACATCCGATACATCTCTACTGCCTAATAGAGATGTATCGGATATCCACATCCACGGAACATTTGCACACTTTCTTACATCTGCATTTTACTGTAAACAGATATCCGCATATGCATCGGCATCCGCAAAGTAAGTAAATAAGACATTCTCATACACATCCACATCTGCGATATCTAAATTTTCACATCCGCTACATCTCTATACCATACACTTTACCTGGTATACTCAGTAAACTTCTTTCCCTATAATTTTTACAATCTCTTTTGTATGGGATAGATTTAAGAGGGTAGTGTTAGTGTTCAGCAGAAATGTGTGGTTAGAGGAAAGTGGGTCTGGGAGGGAAGAAGAGCAATTGGTGGAATGATGAGGTAAAGAGAGAAGTAAAAAAGAAAAAGTTGGCATATGAGAAGTTTTTACAAAGTAGAAGTGCTACAAGGAGGGAGGAGTATATGATGAGAAAAAATAAAAAGGGTAAGAGAGTGGTGAAAGAATGTAAAGGGAGAGCAAATGATAGAGTGGGTGAGATGCTATCCACAAATTTTCCTGAGAATAAGAAAAAGTTTTGGAGTGAGATTAACAAGTTAAGAAAGCCTAGGGAACGAATGGTTTTGACAGTTAAAAATAGGAGAGAGTTATTGGATGGAGAGTTAGAGGTATCAGGAATATGAAGGGAATAATTTGAGGGACTGTTAAATGATAAGGCTAGGTTTGCTGTGATTTTGTGCATTGGGCAGGGAGGTATAACATATTGTAGAAGTGATGAAGAGCCAGTTGTGAGTGAAGGGGGGAGGTGCACGAGGCAGTGGGTAGAATCAAAGGGGGTAAAGCAGCTGGAATTCATGGGATAAAGACAGAAATGTTAAAAACAGATGGGGATATAGTTTAGGAGTGGTTTGCGTTTTTATTTAATAAAGGTATGGAAGAGGGTAAGGTACCTAGGGATTGGTAGAGAGGGAATGGCAGAGAGCATGCATAGTTCCTTTGTATAAAGGCTAAGGGGACAAAAGTGTGTAAAAATTATAGGGGAAGAAGCCTGTTTTCTTTCTTTTTGGGTCACCCTGCCTTGATGGGAAACGGTCGACATGTTAAAAAAAAAAGCCTGTTGAGTAGACCTGGTAAATTGTTTGTAGAGTTATTATAGAAAGAATTAAAAACAAGACAGAGAGCAAGATCGCAGATGAACAAGGAGACTTTGGGAAGGATAAGGGGTGTGTAGAACAAGTGTTTACAGTGAAACATATAGGTGAACAGTATTTAGATAAGGGTAGAGGGTTTTTTGTTGCATTTATTGATTTGGAAAAGGTGTATGACAGGGTGGATAGGGCAGCAATGTGGCAGATGTTGTAAATGTATGGAATAGGAGGTAGGTTACTGAAAGCACTGAAGAGTTTTTACAATGATAGTGAAGTTCAGGTTAGAGTATGTAGGAGAGAGGGAGATTATTTCCCAATAAAAGTAGGCTTTAGATAGGGATGTGTGATGTCACCATGGTTGTTCAATACATTTATAGATGGGGCTGTAAGAGAAGTGAATGCTTGCATGTTGGCAAGAATCTAACACAAAGTGGGAGTTGCCACAGTTGGTTTTTGCTGATGACACTGTGCTTTTGGGAGAGAGTGAAGCAAGGAGAAGTTGCAGAGGTTGGTTGACGAGTTTGGTAGAGTATGTAAAAGAAGGAAATTAAAAGTGAACACAGGAAAGAGCAAGATGATGAGGATAACAAAAAAATATTGCTAATGAAAGATTGGATATCAGATACATAAAAAGTAACAAATACGATTTTCCTGAATCTCTTCATAAATGTTACTGCGCTCACAATCCAACAGTGCATCAAACCATGACAACCACTTTTCTCTGCATGCTCCAATCTAACACAATCAAGCCACCTTCACCTCAATCCCTACACCTTCCCTTCAACTTTGAATTTTATACACCCTTTTTGCCATCCTATTTTACTCCATCCTTTCTAAACAGCTAAACCTCGTCTGTCCTTCGAATTACAGTAGAACCCCCATACCCCTGGATTCAATTTCCAGTTTCAGTTACCCGTGATTTACCATGGCCCAAAAATAACCCTTAACCCTTTCACCATCGGTGACGTATAGGTACGGCTTACAAGCCAGTGTCGGTGATTTATTAATACGCCAAAATTCTAGTGACTTCAAATCTAGCGAAAGCTGGTAGACATACATGTGAGAGAATGGGTCTGCGTGGTCAGTGTGCGCAGTATAAAAAAAAATCCTGCAGCACGCAGTGCATAATGAGAAAAAAAAACTGACCGTGTTTTTGGTTTAAAACACCAAATTTGAGGTGTATTTTCATATGATATTTATGGTTGTCCTAGGTAGTAGGTTGGTAGACAGCAACCGCCCAGGGAGGTACTACCGTCCTGCCAAGTGAGTGTAAAACGAAAGCCTGTAATTGTTTTACATGATGGTAGGATTGCTGGTGTCTTTTTTCTGTCTCAAACATGCAAGATTTCAGGTACATCTTGCTACTTCTACTTACACTTAGGTCACACTACACATTCATGTACAAGCATATATATACACACCCCTCTGGGTTTTCTTCTATTTTCTTACTAGTTCTTGTTCTTATTTCTTCTTATCTCCATGGGGAAGTGGAACAGAATTCTTCCTCCGTAAGCCATGCGTGTCGTAAGAGGCGCCTAAAATGCCTGGAGCAAGGGGCTAGTAACCCCTTCTCCTGAATAAATTACTAAATGTAAAAGGAGAAACTTTCGTTTTTCCTTTTGGGCCACCCTGCCTCGGTGGGAAACGGCTGACGTGTTGAAAAGAAAGAAAATTTATGGTTGTATTCTCGTTTTCTTGGTCTAATTTGATAGAATCGAAGAAATATTACAGAAATTGAGATGATTTTGACTGGTTTCACGATGAAAAGTACCTTGAAATTGAGCTCAAAATAGAGGAAATGTTCGATTTTTGCCAACGTCACCGTCAATACATGTAAACTTGTCAGTCTAATACAGTCACAAATGGGTTGACATTATTTATACCATTTTTACAATAATGCAGTAGTCTGCATAACAGTAAATCTTCTATTTTTTTGTGAATAAAAATTTGAAATGGAAAGCAAGAGTAATATAAGAGGGGCCTGGAGACATGACTAATGAACAGAGAAAATTTTATTTTAGTGCCAGGAATGTAAGCATTGTTTATTCTGGACCTTATTTTGAAATTGGCATCTTTTGAAATTTGTGTGAAATTGGCCAAATTGCCAATTTCTGAACACTTTATTGGGTAGTTGAAATCAGTAAATGGGGGGTTTCTTGTACTCAATCGATAGAACAAATGGAGTTCTAGCGAAATAGCTATGAGTTTGGTCAACCGGAACAATGGAATTGGCCGAAAATAGGGTTCAAAGTGGGCAAAATCGATGATGCGATATATTGCCAAGACCGCTAACTTTGCGAGAGTGTAATTCCATAAGTTTTCCATCTCATTTTGTACTTTTGGTGTCATTACCATCGGGAAAAAATTCTCCATCATTTCATAAGAATTTTTTTTTTAAATTCTTCGACACTGAGAGCAAGTTTATGAGCAGGAATCTCAACAGGATCCAGACTCCTGATCTGATAATTGCTATCAGGGTCCAAGAATTAAAAAATATATATAGCCAGATGCTGGCATGGAAAGACGTGTGGTGGGCTAGCTGCGGGATTTTCAAGGATAAGTACTGATCAACGAGGCTGACCAGATCTAAGACTAAACAGGACTCAGTGTGAATACTTTGGGAAGATTCCAGTGCAGTGAGAAAACATTACAGTGCATCGTTTCAACGCAAATAGGGAAAATGATGTGCAGTTTGTGAAGGTTGGTGAGTGGTGGTAGTGGAAGATGGCCAGTGTGGGTGGGGGAGAATAAGGCCTACACTGTGTGGGAGTGCCGGCCAAGATTATCGTATATACAAACCTCGAAAAGCTCTCATAAAAACATTTACCTCTAGCACCATGCGCCATGCTTCCAGTTAACCTAGAAATGATTATGTGTCGATGCATGGAATAATTAGAGGCATTTTTTTTTTCTTTCAACAAGTCGGCAGTATCCCACCGAGGCAAAAAGAAAGAAAATACGTTATGGAAAAAACAATGTGGGGTTAATGTTAATGAGGGAGTGACCAGTGCCGCCTCCCCCACACCACGGGGGAGGGGGAAGAGGCGCTGTGTGTAGGTGGTGAGGGAAGACACTTGGGTTCAGCAGTGCACATATCCACATCTTTCATGATGTACATGGGAAACAAATAA
>WNWK01018685.1:0-39380 GCA_009830355.1 Cherax destructor | reverse complement strand
TGTTTTCCATAACAAAATTATTTTTAGGTCGTGTTTTCCTTTGTATTAATGTCTCTTCTCCCTCCATACTCCCTACCGTTATTTTTATCCAATCTTCTTCCTTGCTTTACCTCCTCTGTTATTTGTAACTTCTATGCTAAAATAAGAAGCACAATAACTCAGGTTTGGTAGACAGCATTTATTCAGGGAGGTTCTACCGTCCTATATTACCAGTGTGAAATCGTAACCTATTAATGATTCTGCACTCTGACAGGATTACTGATTTTTTTTATTGTCTCATCAACATGTAAGATGGCAGATAAATCTTACAGACTTCTATTTACATTTAGTTTATACTTTATTCACCCGCTGAGCGATGATTTCCAGATCCAGTAACAGTCGACAGAAATAGTGCCTTTGGCTTTGATTCTTTTCCTGCTTCTTCCTGCCATATTAAATACAATTCATACAAAACCATTTAACTCAAAAAATAAGTATTTTTCTCAGTTTCTCCCAAGGTTAACTATTAAAATAATTGCAGAATCTGTAGAAAATATCAAATAAAATTAGATGGCTATTGCGCTGTTTCACATAAAATATGGTTAGTTCTTTATGAAAGTGTGTATGTTCTATATTAAGTTGTATGAATAACTAATACTCATCTCTTCCCAAACGTAATTAATTGATTTTCCTATCAAGTATCATAACAAACACCTCTGTGTATTACATGACTTGCTGAAGTGGGGGTTGGAGAAGGGCTAGAAAAAAACTCAGGAGTGAGGAACTGAGGGAAGGAGAGGGGAGAGATGAGGGGAGTGGACTGGGAGGGAAGACACATGATGTCACCAGACTCCAACTCATCAGTATTATCTGTCTCCAGCCCTCGGTGAATGATGTTCCCTCACTACCTCTCGCATCTTCTCTTTATTATGATTTCGTGTCGGTTCTACATGATCAGCTTTGGAATCGTTCTTTTCTGAATATAGCAAAATGTTGTATTGCCCCACAAGAGTGACGCAACTGGACGTTGATCTGGATAATCAATTACGATCAATTAGATAATTGTCCCTTTGGTGCAATAGTTGATTGCTTGACTTCTTCCAAGTATCTAACATCGAAAGCACCACTAGCGGAGTGGCTGACAAGACCATCTGATCTTGTCTGGAGAGCAATCTAACACAACAGGCTTCTGACACATCACTCATACAGAGTCTTCAGAAAGTGAGGCAATTAGATTACTTGATCTGTCTTTCACAAGAAATTACCAAAGGACTACAGCCCCAACGTTTTCCACATTTTACGCCACTTGAGGTTTTCTTCTTGGGATTTTTAAGGGCCTCTACACCTTCCAGCCGTAATCTGATACTGAAGGCGCCAGATGACAACAGTAGTCATGTAGCAAACAATATATCAATATATCAAGAGACATTAGAACACATTAAAAGTCTTTCCCACAATAATAATAATATACCAGACCCAAACATAAAGCATGCAGCACAAATGTAGAGAACACACACGACACCCAGAGGATGGGTGCCAGTGCAGCTGGATGGGTGCCAGTGCAGCTGGATGGGTGCCAGTGCAGCTTCCCAGGTGAGAGGATCGACATACAATAAGGGACTAAGTGAACTGAACTTGACACTGTCAAGACGAACAAAACAATTACTCGGACTGGCAGGACAGACAGGAGGTGAACTGTGACTGGGGGATACAGAATCTAAAGAGACGAACGTGCCATAGAGATGTTAGGAAATTCTTTAATTTCACTGCGGTTGGAAAATTAATGATTTGGGTGGGAAAGCGGAGGGTGACTGTAAAGTAGCTTGAAAGAGAGCTACTGTAGGATGCAAGAGTATGTAGCGATAAAGGGCGGAGCTAGGAGCTGTGAGTCGACCCCTGAAGCCAAAACTTGGTGACGAAATATACAAATATGGTTGAAATATTGTCAATGAATAATTCCTCCTCCTCCTCCTCCTCCTCCTCGTGCTCTTCTTCCTACTCCTCCTCCTTCCTCTCCTCTTTCTCCTCTTCTATTCCTTGGTAAGTAAGACACATAGGCAACATTTAGGCGTCTTTATTCCGAAACGTTTCGACTACACAGTAGACTTCTTCAGTCGAGTACAGAAAGTAGACAGGAGCAGTAGATGTGAAGACGATGTAATCAGTCCATCATCCTTGAAGATCTACTAAATACATCGTCTACACATCTACTGTTCCTGCTTACTTTCTGTACTTGACTGAAGAAGTCTACTATGTAGTCGAAACGTTTCGGAATAAAGACGCCTAAATGTTGCCTATGTGTCTTACTTACCAACTTGTCTTTATTGTATACCATTTTGATATTCACTCTTCTATTCCTTCTTCCTCCTCCCAACCTCCTTTTTCTCTTTTTTTTATTCCTTCTCCTCCCCTTTCATTTTAGTTCTCGTCCTCTTCTTCCCCTCATCTTCCTCTTTTTGTCTCCCTTCCTTCTCTCCTCCTCATTCTTTCCTACGTCCTTTTGTTCCCTTGTCCTTCGTGATCGAGTGCTTGCATCTCACCTCCGTCAGCCTGAGCTGGTGGCTACAGTCACGTGTGTCAGGCCTTATATTAAGAGCCAATGTAGCCACTGGCCCTCATACTCTCACCAGTGTTCACACCACCCACACCCGTCCGCCCGCTCTACCGCCCACCCTCCAACACCACCCGTCCGCCCCTTCCACAATCCACCCGTCCACAAGATCGAAGCTAATCGGCCCTATTTAAGGTAGGTGAATCTTCCGAGGGTTTTAATGGTGTTTAGTGGTGGTGTTAGTGTTTAGTGGTGGTGTTAGTGTGTAGTGGTGGTGTTAGTATGGTGTGTAGAGGTGGTGCTAGAGTGGTGAGTAACAATACTTCCTGATTCACCTGGGGCTCCCATTGCATGACCTGTAGTTGCAAGTTATGTAGCAGATCGCCACCTAGAAAGGTTAATTTAATGTCTGAGCACTTTCGTGTGATTATTCACACATCTTCAGAACTTACTAAAATTGAAGGTGAAATTCGTGTAAAATAAAGAGCATATAAATGAGGTGAGGTGTTTGTAAGTGTTAAACAAGGTATGAGAAGATTGTACAAGCGAAGTGAGGTTACTCTAATGCGTCACTGCGACACATTACATAACTTGGAAACTATGATAGAGTGAACAAACTCAATTACATTTTATTTATAGATAGTTCCGGGGATAATCGACAGGTGGCTTGGTCGAGAACCTAAACAGTTCTCTTGGGTTGTTTAAATCTTATAATTTCATGGACAACTTTTTTTCTCAAAGCTCAGAGATGTTGACAGTTTGTGACGTCATTGTTATCAGCCTATGTCTTTTTGTGGTTGTTTGCTGTCAACTTTGTGGAATGCGCCTACATCAGTTTTACTCTATATTGTACATAGGCTTACACCTATCTGGACTATATACATAGAATATGTAAGGCCAGTTATAATGGTGTTCTGTAAATTTTTATGATTGTCAGTGTTTATTCAGTAGGATAGTTCTCTAAATAACTAGTCAAAGTGTCCTCAGGATGAACCCATTTCTTTGTTGCAATCAGTGAAAATCCATCTTATTTAATACGAGGCCAAATACGCGAAGTAGATTTTATATTATATTTTGCAAAGGAGAAAAAGTATTGTTAGTTATTTTCTGTTTCGTTTATGTCATTTTGTTGTTTCTATGTCTACTAGGCCTTGTGTGAGTTTTTTTTTTTAAATTTAGACCCGTTTTAATTCTGTCTCTGCCATAGTGTGTGTCCGTCCATCAAAACGTCTGCAGGCACTCAGAGGTTCCGGCACTCATAGAGATAACATCGTTCTCTTTCTAACTTCAATGTTTCTAGTGGCACTGAGCTCGGCCTCTCAGGCACTGGTCTATCTTCCTAACCTTTCTCATCAAGTTTGTTTCTCGCCGCACATTTATGTAGCAGAAAATTACGTACGTAACATAGAAACGTAATGTACCACTGTTGGTTGTAGCAGCCTACACATAGCACATTCAGCATTACCATGACCTTTTTAGGGGCTCTTGATGCAAGGAAATGAACCTGATCTCCCCTTCCTTGGATTAAACCTAATTGCCTTTCATCATCCCCCCCCCAGGCGCGGTGTGACTCCTACAGGTTTAGTGCTTCCTTTACATATGTAGTAATTACAATTAATTATACTTAGAGATATCTTTCTTGTTTTTATGGCTTATGTTTTACCATCACAATATTTTTTTCAAGCTGGAAAATGCCAGAGCTCATCTTAACACTATGTTTCAAACCATACTTAATGAGACATAAATCAGGATTTTTTTATTTTTTTTTCGTTAAAATATAAATGAGTTGTTAAAAACTATTATTATCAGTGTTGCCATTCCGCAGGATGACCAGTGAGGAAACTAAAGTGAATTAAACAAAACCATTTAGCCACTTTAAAGAGCTCTTGGTGGACGGCATTTCAGGATATATTGGTTCTAAAATGCAACCTTTACATTAGAAGTCTTCAAATCTTCTTTTGCTATATATATATATATATATATATATATATATATATATATATATATATATATATATATATATATATATATATATATATATATACATATGTCGTGCCGATTAAGTAAAACTTGCGATTTTGGCTTAAATAGCAACGCTCACCTTGCCATATAAGACAAGTGAAAATTTGTGTATGCAATAATTTCGCCAAAATCATTCTGAACATAACGAAAAAAAATTGTTTCATTGTATTTGTTTATTATTAAATTAATGTTAACGTATCTAAAATATATTTAGTTGGGTTAGGCTAAATTAAATTGCGCTTGTTGTAATAAGGTTAGGTAGGTTTTCAAAGTTTCTCTTGGTACAAAATTATAAATTCTTACATTAACATAAATGAAAAAAATATATCTTTAAACATATAAGAGAAAATTTTAGAAACGACTTAATTTTAGATGAGTTCTTGCTAATTGACCAGTTTTACCTAATCGGCACGACATATATATATATCGTTGTCATTGCTGTTACCTAAAATGTGTTACATAGTAGTGGTGTCAGTATTGTAGTCCGAACTTTGTGGTGTGAAGCAGCGTTGGCAGTATTTTTGTCTGATTAGAATAGTTCCTTATCTCAGGCTGATAGTTGAAAACGAGCTCTAGGGAGCCTTTCCCTTCTTTTTTTTAACCACACTCATGGTAGTCGACGTCCCACTCTCTCTATGCGGGCTGTCACCACCACTTATCGGAACACGCACTCCCGATGGAGACGTCAGTGTGAGATGCAAAGTGACACTAAGTGAAAGCAATAGGTACAGACCTCGAAATATGAGGAGAGGATGGTGTGGGAAGGAGAGGATGGTGTGGGAAGGAGAGGATGGTGTGGGAAGGAGAGGATGGTGTGGGAAGGAGAGGATGGTGTGGGAAGGAGAGGATGGTGTGGGAAGGAGAGGATGGTGTGGGAAGGAGAGGATGGTGTGGGAAGGAGAGGAGACGTGTTGTGAGAGGCTGGTGGTAAGGGAATGAGAATGGGTTAGAGGAGGATACACAGAAACAATGTTGGATATACCATCGATGAGGGATGGACTATGGGTGAGAGAGGGAAAAGCAGGAAAAGACAAGAAGGATTAGAAAAAAATAGGTAGAGGGGAAGGAAAAAAATAGAGATATAAAAGAATACGAGTCGGTTTACTAATCTCATGAGGTGATGAGGTAGGATATTACATCCCGTCATGACGTACAGACGGACGTCACCAGTGTACTGACACTCTTTTTCTTTCTTTCTTTTTTTTGTTTTAGTTAATCTTTACAGGCTTGGAAATGTATCACCTCAGCTCATTTGAAAGCCTATGCCTAGTTATATCATCCCCCAGGATGCGACCCACAATAGTCGTCTAAGACCTAGGTACTTATTTACTTCTGGTGACCAGGTGAAGGCTGACGTGACCATATGCCTAGACCTTCCAGGACCTCTAGGTTGTCGGTCCAACGCTCTAACCAGTATATATTTGTATCTGCATTTCTTGTGACGTCTGTAGTGTGCGCCGAGAAATATACGTCAGAGAGTGGAATCAGTCATACAGGCTTCAGTTCCTTCATTCTCTGAAAAACATTATGAATTTCAAAACAAAATCCTGAGTGAAATGATAAACTTTGTTAATAAAATCTCAGTTTCTCACCTTGAGATGCGATTAATAAAAATGTCATTATGTATCCGCTACAGGAGGCAGTGTAGAGTGATGTGGCGGTATACTGTGGTATGGTATGGTGGCATGGTGTAGTATAGTGTGATAATATGGTGTGGTATAGTGTGGTGGCATGGTGTGGTATAGTGTGGTGGTATGGTGTGGTATAGTGTGGTGGTATGGTGTGGTATAATGTGGTGGTATGGTGTGGTGGCATGGTGTGGTATAGTGTGGTGGTATGGTGTGATGGTATGGTGTGGTGGCATTGTGTTGTATAGTGTGGTGGTATGGTGTGGTATAGTGTGGTGGTATGGTGTGGTGGCATGGTGTGGTATAGTGTGGTGGTATGGTATGGTTGCATAGTGTGGTATAGTGTGATGGTATGTTGTGGTATAGTGTGGTGGCATGGTGTGGTATAGTGTGGTGGTATGGTGTGGTATATTGTGGTGGCATGGTGTGTTATAGTGTGGTGGTATTGTGTGGTATAGTGTGGTGGTATGGTGTGGTATAGTGTGGTGGTATGGTGTGGTATAGTGTTGTGGCATGGTGTGGTATAGTGTGGTGGCATGGTGTGGTATAGTGTGGTGGTATAGTGTGGTAATATGGTGTGGCATAATGCGGTGGCATGGTGTAGTATAATGTGGTGGTATATTGTGGTGGCATGGTGTGGTATAGTGTGGTGGTATGGTGTGGTATAGTGTGGTGGTATGGTGTGGTATAGTGTGGTGGTATGGTGGTATGGTGTGGTATAGTGTGGTGTTATGGTGTGGTATAGTGTGGTGGTATGGTGTGGTATAGTGTGGTGGTATGGTGTGGTGGTATTGTGTGGTATAGTGTGGTGGTATGGTGTGGTATAGTGTGGTGGTATGGTGTGGTATAGTGTGGTGGTATGGTGTGGTATAGTGTTGTGGCATGGTGTGGTATAGTGTGGTGGCATGGTGTGGTATAGTGTGGTGGTATAGTGTGGTAATATGGTGTGGCATAATGTGGTGGTATGGTGAGGTGGCATGGTGTAGTATAGTGTGGTGGTATATTGTGGTGGCTTGTTGTGCATAGTGTGGTGGTATGGTGTGGTATAGTGTGGTGGTATGGTGTGATGGCATGGTGTGATATAGTGTGGTGGCATGGTGTGGTATAGTGTGGTGGCATGGTGGGGTATAGTGTAGTGGTATGGTGTGGTATAGTGTGGTGGTATGGTGTGGTATAATGTGGTGGTATGGTTTGGTGGCATGGTGTGGTATAGTGTGGTGGCATGGTGTGGTATAGTGTGGTGGCATGGTGTGGTGCATAGTGTGGTATAGTATGGTGTGGTATAGTGTGGTGGCATGGTGTGGTATAGCGTGGTGGCATGGTGTGGTATAGTGTGGTGGCATGGTGTTGTGGTGGTATGGTGTGGTATAGTGTGGTGGTATGGTGTGGTATAGTGTGGTGGCATGGTGTGGTATAATGTGGTGGTATGGTGTGGTATAGTGTGGTGGTATAGTGTGGTGGCATAGTGTGGTATAGTGTGGTATAGTGTTGTGGTATATTATGGTGTGGTATAGTGTGGTGGTATGGTGTGGTATAGTGTGGTGACATGGTGTGGTAGAGTGTGGTGGTATGGTGTGGTATAGTGTGGTGGTATGGTGTATACACCATACCACCACTATCCAACTCACTGTGTGGTGGTATAGTGTGGTGGCATGGTGTGGTATAGTGTGGTGGTATAATGTGGTGTCATGGTGTGGTATAGCGTGGTGGTATAGTGTGGGGGCATGGTGTGGTATAGTGTGGTGGTATGGTGTGGTATAATGTGGTGGTATGGTGTGGTATAGTATGGTTGTATGGTGTGGTATAGTGTGGTGGCATGGTGTGGTATAGTGTGGTGGCATGGTGTGGTATAGTGTGGTATAGTGTGGTGATATGGTGTGATGGCATGGTGTGGTATAGTGTGGTGGTATGGTTTATTACACCATACCACCACACTATCAACCATGCACGTGTGGTGGATATGTGGTGGCATGGTGTGGTATGGTGGTATAGTGTGGTGGTATTGTGTGGTGGCATGGTGAAGTATAGTGTGGTGGTATAATGTGGTGGCATGGTGTTTTATAGCGTGGTGGTATGGTGTGGTGGTATGGTGTGGTGGAAGGGTATGGTGGTATGGTGTGGTGGCATGGTGTGATGATATGGTGTGGTAGAATGGTGTAGTGGCATGGTGTGGTGGAAGGGTATGGTGGTATGGTGTGGTGGTATGGTGTGGTGGAAGGGTATAGTGGTATGGTGTGGTATAGTGTGGTGGTATAATGTGTTGGCATGGTGTGGTATAGCGTGGTGGTATGGTGTGGTGGAATGGTATTGTGGTATGGTGTGGTGGCATGGTGTGGTGGTATGGTGTGGTAGATTGGTGTAGTGGCATGGTGTGGTGGAAGGGTATGGTGTGTTGGAAGGGTATGGTGGTATGGTATGGTGTGGTGGCATGGTGTGATGGAAGGTGTACGTGTATGGTGTGGTGAAAGGGTATGGTGGTATGGTGTGGTGGAAGGGTATGGTGGTATGGTATCGTTTGGTGGCATGGTGTGATGGAATGGTGTAGTGGTATGGTGTGGTGGTATGGTGTGGTATAGTGTGGTGGTATAATGTGGTGGCATGGTGTGGTTTAGCGTGGTGGTATGGTGTGGTGGAATGGTATGGTGTGGTAGAATGATGTAGTGGCATGGTGTGGTGGAAGGGTATGGTGTGGTGGTATGGTGTGTTGGAAGGGTATGGTGGTATGGTATGGTGTGGTGGCATGGTGTGATGGAATGGTGTACTGGTATGGTATGGTGAAAGGGTATGTTGGTATGGTGTGGTGGAAGGGTATGGTGGTATGGTATGGTGATATGGTGTGGTGGCATGGTGTGGTGGTATGGTGTGGTGGTATGATGTGGTGGCATGGTGTGGTGGTATGGTGTGGTGGTATGATGTGGTGGCATGGTGTGGTGGTATGGTGTGGTGGGATGATGTTGTGATATGGTGTGGTGGTATGGTGGGTGGTATGGTGTGGTGGTATGGTGTGGTGGAAGGGTATGGTGGCATGGTGTGGTGGAAGGGTATGGTTGTATGGTGTTGTTATATGATGTGGTGGCATGGTGTGGTGGTATCGTGTGGTGGTATGATGTGGTGGCATGGTGTGGTGGTATGGTGTGGTGGAAGGGTATGGTGGCATGGTGTGGTGGCATGGTGTGGTGGAAGGATATGGTGGCATGGTGTAGGAGAATGGTGTGGTGGCATGGTGTTGTGGAAGGGTATAGTGGTATGGTATGGTGGCATTGTGTGGTGGAAGGGTATGGTGGCATGGTGTGGTGAAAGGGTATAGTGGTATAGTGTGGTGGCATGGTGTGGTGGAAGGGTATGGTGGAATGGTGTGGTGGCATGGTGTGGTGGAAGTGTATGGTGGCATGGTGTGGTGGAATGATGTGTTGGCATGTTGTGGTGGAAGGGTATAGTGGTATGGTGTGGTGGAATGGTGTGGTGGTATGGTGTGGTGGAAGGGTATGGTGGAATGGTGTGGTGGTATGGTGTGGTGGAAGGGTATAGTGGTATGGTGTGGTGGAAGGGTATGGTGGTATGGTGTTTCTCGCTCAACAATCCACACTTGACAACTGGTTCTTCATAATTTGTTCAAGAATAGACTGAGTTGCTTCCCTCTGTATACATGAGCGAGGTCACTAGCAGTGTCTCTGTACTCAGATGTGGCTGCAGCATCGAGTCACAGCTCCTGGCCCTGTCTCTCCGTTGATCGCGTGTGTGTAGTAGTAGTAGTTACTAGTTGTCAAAGGTGTGTGTACTCACCTAGTTGTGATTGCAGGGGTCGAGTCACAGCTCCTGGCCCTGCCTCTTCGCTGGTCGCTATTAGGTCCACTCTCTACTTGCTAAAAGAGCTTTGTCGTATCCCTTCTTAAAGCTATGTATGGATCCGGTCTCCACTACATCACTCTCCAGATTATTCCACTTCCTGACAACTCTGTGACTGAAGAAATACTTCCTAACATCCCTGTGATTCATCTGAGTTTTCAACTTCCAGTTGGGACCCCTTGTTGCTGTGTCCCATCTCTGAAACATCCTGTCCCTATCCACAATGTCAATTACTTTCAGTATTTTTTGTTATCAAGTATTCCCTATCCCTCCTGTCCTCCTGGTCGTCAGGTTGATTTCCCTTAACCTCTCTTCGTAGGACCTTAGCTCCAGGACTAGTCTTGTTGCAAACCTTTGCACTTTCTCTAATTTCTTTACGTGCTTGTCCAGGTGTGGGTTCCATATGTGTGTGTGTGTGTGTGTGTGTGTACTCACCTAGTTGTGGTTGCAGGGGTCGAGTCATAGCTCCTGGCCCCGCATCTTCACTGGTCGCTACTGGATCACTCTCCCTGCGCCTTGAGCTTTATCATACCTCTTCTTAAAGCTATGAATGGATCCTGCCTCCACTACATCACTTCCCAAACTATTCCACTTCCCGACCACTCTGTGACTGAAGAAATACTTCCTAACATCCCTGTGATTCATCTGAGTCTTCAACTTCCAACTGTGTCCCCTTGTTGCTGTGTCCCATCTCTGGAACATTGTCTCTATCAACCTTGTCAATTCCTCTCAGTATTTTATATGTCGTTATCATGTCCCCCCTATCTCTCCTGTCCTCCAGTGTCGTCAGGTCGATTTCCCTTAACCTCTCCTCGTAGGACATACCCCTTAGCTCCGGGACTAGTCTTGTTGAAAACCTTTGCACTTTATCTAGTTTCATTATATGCTTGGCTAGGAGTGGGTTCCAAACTGGTGCTGCATACTCCAGTATGGGCCTAACGTACACAGTGTACAGGGTCCTGAACAATTCCTTATTAAGATGTCGGAATGCTGTTCTTAGGTTTGCTAGGCGCCCATATGCTGCAGCAGTTATGTGTGTGTGAATGTGTGAGCGTGTGTGTGTGTGTGTGAGCGTGTGTGTGCGCGTATGCGTGCTCGTTCATACAGTGGTGTCTGCGCGGTTTGAACTTCAACTTTTCATGATTGATTGTATCTGGTACGACTATTCTGGGTCGTGTTGGGCTTTTTAATCGAGGTAATGAGTTGCTCTCCTCTACTTGTCTTCCTGAGGCACTTCACTTGCTCTCTCCCCTCCGCTAAAATAAATATACTCTCACGTCCTCATATATATATATATATATATATATATATATATATATATATATATATATATATATATATATATATCAGTCATATATATATATATATATATATATATATATATCAGTCTGGTTTGTCGACTATAGAACACGCAACATATAATTGTCCATGTGAGAAACAATCCGTGTCTAGATCTAAACTGCACAATTCTAAATAGTATAGCGTGTGTTGCATTGCGCTGTTTTTTTTTTTTAAAGCAAGTAGGTATATAGAAACACGCGCGTTTTTGAATGCCACATTGTTTCACAATTTCAAAGCAATCGGTGAAGAACTTTCGGAGATTTACGATTTTGAACAAACGAACATTTACATTTTTATTTATATAAATTGATATGAGGCTCAGGTTAGTGTGTGTAGGAGAGAGGGAGATTATTTCCCAGTAAAAGTGGGCCTTAGACAAGGATGTGTGATGTCACCGTGGTTGTTCAATATATTTATAGATGGAGTTGTCACAGTTGCTTTTTGCTGATGACACTGTGCTTTTGGGAGATTCTGAAGAGAAGTTGCAGAGGTTGGTGGATGAGTTTGGTAGGGTGTGTAAAAGAAGGAAATTGAAAGTGAATATAGGAAAGAGTAAGGTGATGAGGATAACAAAAAGATTAGGTGATGAAAGATTGGATATCAGATTGGAGGGAGAGAGTATGGAGGAGGTGAATGTATTCAGATATTTAGGAGTGGACATGTCGGCGGATGGGTCTATGAAGGATGAGGTGAATCATAGAATTGATGAGGGTAAAAGGGTGAGTGGTGCACTGAGGAGTCTGTGGAGACAAAGAACTTTGTCCGTGGAAGTAAAGAGGGAAATGTATGAGAGTATAGTTATACCAACACTCTTATATGGGTGTGAAGCATGGGTGATGAATGTTGCAACGAGGAGAAGGCTGGAGGCAGTGGAGATGTCATGTCTGAGGGCAATGTGTGGTGTGAATATAATGCAGAGAATTCGTAGTTTGGAAATTATGAGGAGGTGCGGGATTACCAAAACTATTATCCAGAGAGCTGAGGAGGGGTTGTTGAGGTGGTTCGGACATGTAGAGAGAATGGAACGAAACAGAATGACTTCGAGTGTATAAATAAATATGTAGTGGAGGGAAGACGCGGTAGGGGTCGGCCTAGGAAAGGTTGGAGGGAGGGGGTAAAGGAGGTTTTGTGTGCGAGGGGCTTAGACTTCCAGCAAGCATGCATGAGCGTATTTGATAGGAGTTAATGGAGACAAATGGTTTTTAATACTTGACATGCTGTTGGAGTGGAAGCAAAGTAACATTTATGAAGGGATTCAGGGAAACCGGCAGGCCGGACTTGAATCCTGGAGATGGGAAGTACAGTGTCTGCACTCTGAAGGAGGGATCTTAATGTTGCAGTTTTATAACTGTAGTGTAAAGCACACCTCTGGCAAGACAGTGTAGGAGTGAATGATGATGAAAGTTTTTCTTTTTCGGGCCACCCTGCCTTGGTGGGTATCGGCCGATGTGTTAATAAATAAATACAAAAATATAACCACCAGAACCAGTATAACCAGCTCTCTAGTCACTCACAGTTAGGTATACTCAGACGTGATTTCACTCACACACACATGTATATTTGCATGGACCTAACAGCTCGTTTATAAACAAGAAATACGTGACTACGTTGCAAATGTATTGGAGCGCCAGAGTGTGAACCAAGACGGTACACACTGTCCAGGATGTCCATCAGTGGTCGTGTCAATGGCTTATCATGAGCCAGACACGCCCCTTCATACACGCCGTCTCCACTAACACCATCACCTCCCCTCTCCCTTGCTGCCACCATCACCAGTGATCACTAACAGCCTGGCTGGTCAGAGATTAGCGGATGGTCTGTCAAGCCTTAACCACGCCTTGCGCTGAATAACCTTCACAGGTTTAGCGCTTCGTGAAATGCATTTCAGAATAAAATACCACCGCCAGCATTGCCGCTAAACCTGATAATGTTGCTACATAAACTTTACCAATGTTTGTGTCACAACTTGACTGCCACTACGAATGCCTCTCCATAACACACGTGAACCAACGGCAAGTGGCAAACTTATGCAACAAGTAAATGCTGCATAATTCTCTCTTCACAGTGCATCTTCACGTGACAGTTGAACCTTGTAGAAGCATTTTTCACGCAGCAGTTGGTTCTTATAGAAGTCTTCACAGCTGGTCCTTCTAGAAGTATTTTCTCGTCATAGCTGGCTCTTGCAGAAGCATTTTCGCGTCGCAGCTGCCTCAGTATCTTCACGGGACAGCTGGCTCTCGTTGAAGTGTGTTCAAGCGACGGCTGATCCAGTAGGGCCTTCAGTAGGTTCGTTGATCCAAATAATCGGGAAATACAATCATGAGAAGGTAAAACAAGGCTCTTAGAATAGGCAGTTTCATGTTTTATCGGACAAATAGATGTGTTAATTCCGACAGATTGTGGATGAAAAATCTGCCAGCGGAGAAAAGTTTCCTTCAGTAAGTATCTTGATTGTGCAAATGTGTCTTATTCCTTCGTCTGTAGAAAGGTAATGTCTATAGGTAATGGCTGTTGATTCCTACTCACACGTTAATTTAACAATTATAATTAGTGGATGGAGGATCGTTCGTCTTTCACTCTTTGGTGTTGAATGACCCCCAGTGGTTTAGCGCATCTGTACTCAGCAAATTAATTTAAGCTTCTTGTGTTTTTACAGACAAAGTGGTGTTCGTATGAGGTGGTCTCGTTCTCGTCCTCCGTCGCTCCCTCTGACTGTCAAGTTCTCCTGATGACAGATACTGAAGGAAATGCTAACCTTGGCAGCCCTCGAGCGCATGGACACAATGATGATATGCAGAGCGCACCCGCGAACAACGATGGACGAACAAGTTTTCTGAACACTTCTAAAGAGGACGTGAAGAATTCTGACTTCAGAGATGGTGAGATAAATTATGTCAACAGCATCCCTGATCGTGTGAACATGTCCAGATGGGCGAAGAGAGGCCGCAGAGAAATGCTTTCAGAATCTATAATAATTAAAACATCGAAGGTTCCCACCCTAGAAGGAAGGATATCTGGTGAATGGGATAGCTCAAACCGGAATGAGAGGCTTCCTTCACCAGAATCTCTCAGCTCGGTTGCTGCAGAACGCAGCGCAGGCAGAGGTAGTAGGAGACTTTCTGATAATTTTAATATTAATACGAGAAACTCACTTTACGGATCGTCAAATATCGCTATGTCACGTGTCAAGAATTCTTTTAAGTTCTCGGAATGTTCACTGATGAACCCGGGGTCAACCCCTACTCTCAACACTGCTCGAAATTTCAATAGTGAAAGTACCACATCAAATACTACCGGTGTAGATGTGCTAGAAAGTACTATATCAAGTACTTCAGGTGTTGGTGTGCTAAACAACAATAATGAAGATACTGAGTTTAAGAGAAATAATTTCTCAAGGAACTCTTCCAGTTTCCAAACTTCTGTACAATTACGTAATAAAACGTATGGAAATGAAAGCATGCTCACAGCGTGGCCTTCCTCACAGCTAGATCTTGTGAAGAGACGCAGTGCTGAGATTTCTGAACTTCGTCATGTTCTAGAGGATAAGATCAAAGGCCAAAACCCACGCTATAGCAGCCTTAGCAGCATCATAAACGGGTCCAGTGGGCGCAGGCTTAAATCAGAGCTTTTAACCAGTAACAAACGGTCTTCAAGTGTATATGGACACTTGCACAGAGACAACGTACGCCAAGAAAAAGATAAAGTGTCGTATAGCTGTCTGCAACGAAACGATTATAGTGTCACCTCCAGTGCAGTTCGTCTCCGACAAGACAATAAACAGCCAGCATCTTCCACCTCCAGGGACGCCCAGAAGATCAAATACCTTATGAATGATCAGAAAAAGTCTTCCCCATTCAGTGATAAAAAGATCAACGAACCTCTCCTCTGTCAGAGGTGTTCCAGTCCAGTCAATAATAGCCCACGCCAGGTTCCAAAAAGAAATATTTCATATGTGGAGAATGAAGAGACTACATCCCAGGACCACACTTCCATCGGCTCGCTAGGGCCCAAGACTCCTACGTCGCCTGACAGTACCAGACACAGTGAGAACACTGAGAGAGTTACTTCTTCAGGTGAGTCACTGGTAACATCAGCCAACACCTTATCCTCCCAAGAGAACATTGGCCCTCTAATGTAATTCAAATGGTGGTTAAAGTGACCCTGAGATTTAACGAAACGTTGTTATGTATTGTAAGGATTCTTCCAGGCCTTGGAAAATGGGAAGCAACTAAGTTCGATCTAAGGAAGGGGAGGTCAGATCCAATTCCTTGGTTTAAGAGCTTCTCACCGGTGTCATGGAGCTTTCCTTGAGGACTGACTTAAGACGCAGGATTCATATAGGCTTATATAGGCTTAAAGGAAAACACTATAAAATCTGTTTAGCTATTGAAAATTGGATGAAAAAATGTCATTTGAATGTTATAGTTCCGAATAGGCTCGGAGCTGGACTTATACCGTATAAATACTTCAGAATGACAAACAGACTCTAATCTAAATTTTAATATGCCCCAGTTATTATTAATTCCTTAAAATGCAAACACAGTACTCACTAAAGATAATGTTATTTTCACTGGACAGGGTCAGCAGAGACAGCAGAGACAAGAGTCAACTATTACCCCAATTGCGATCCATGCATTTGGATTCGGTCGTGCATCACCGAGGTCACCCAGCCTCTCTCCGGCATCAAGACAGGTTGGTCATGTTAGACATCACATTCAAATATTACTTATTTAAGATCTGTAGATGGCACGACATAGCATATCAGCTTTACTGAGTCTCGTTGACTACAACAGAATTTACAAAGATATGTTTTCTTTGCCAGGTGTGATCCCAACGTGGCTTCGAGGCGCCCTCTTACGCAACGGTCCTGGACGCATCCAGGTGGGTGAGCATCACTACAACCACGTCTTCGACGGCTCGGCACTACTACACAGGTAATCTGATCTACAAGTTAATTTACTCTCCAGTTTTTGATGCATTTGTGCATAGTTAATGTTCCCTCTGGCGTCCGGTGGACGTAGGATTGAGCCTCCGCCACCCATTACACTGAGTAACCCACACTAGTTTATCACTTTAAAAAAAAAAAATAGAGAATTTACATATGCCGGGTAATTTGGACAAATTTCAACTAATTTCTTTGCTCTAATATCAAGTAAAAGTCCCCAGTGTCGTAAATGGGCAAGAAAGTTTTTAGCACTGTTATTTTATTTGTTAAAATGTGCTCAATGACCCATGCGGGTTTACCGCTTAACTCAAATAAAACAATTATATAGTATAACGTATAAAGACGAAGCGAAGTGGCCAAATGTTTTCCTCTGTATTAAAAAGCCAGCTTGCTCCCACTCGTTTAATTTTAGCGACCTAAAGTGAGAGGAGAGGTGTCGAGGAAGCGTCTTCAGGAGTTACCTAATTACATTTCTGGATATGTGATTGGTTTTAAAAATATTCTTTTTCCCAATTTTGGAATTTCACTATTTTTTCACAGTGGTTGTTTTTTTCTCTCTTCTCTCTCTCTTCTCTCTCTCTCTCTTCTCTTTCTCTTTTCTCTCTCTCTCTCTCTCTCTCTCTCTCTCTCTCTTTTTTTTTTTCTTTTATATATATATATATATATATATATATATATATATATATATATATATATATGTCGTGCCGATTAGGTAAAACTTGCGATTTTGGCTTAAATAGCAACGCTCACCTTGCCATATAAAACAAGTGAAAATTTGTGTATGCAATAATTTCGCCAAAATCATTCTGAACATAACGAAAAATATATTTAATTGTGTTTGTTTATTATTAAATTAATGTTAACGTATCTAAAATATATTTAGTTGGGTTAGGCTAAATTAAATTGCGCTTGTTGTAATAAGGTTAGGTAGGTTTTCAAAGTTTCTCTTGGTACAAAATTATAAATTTTTACATTAACATAAATGAAAAAATATATCTTTAAACGTATAAGAGAAAATTTTAGAAAGGACTTAATTTTAGATGAGTTCTTGCTAATTGACCAGTTTTACCTAATCGGCACGACATATATATATATATATATATATATATATATATATATATACTATATATATATATATATATATATATATATATATACATATATACATATACTTGTATGTATGTATAGAAGAACTCACAATAAAACGCGTGATTGCAAATATGAAAAATATACAACTGTGGTATATATATATATATATATATATATATATATATATATATATATATATATATATATATATATATATATATAAATATATATATACAAAGCGTCGTAGGACGATTTATTGATTATTTTTAATGTTTCATAGTGAATCTGTCAGATTTATTTTAAAGCAATATGTTTTGTTTATTTTGTTTAGACTATATTGTAAGCAACGTCAACAACGCAGGTGTCGTGATGCCCGAGATATTAACGTTTATTTATTCACTCGTTGACTGGGCGAGAAATTAATGTATAAGACTTTTCATGATAGCGATGTTAGGCGATAGTTTAAAATTTATATGTTCCCTTGACTCTCAGCATTGTTCTAAATATTTTGTAATTTAAAAGGGCATATTTGGTATGTTCCTCAGGTTCCACTTTAGTGATGGGCTGGTGACTTATCAAAATAAGTTCCTTGAGAGTCGCAGCTACCTGAAGGACACTAGAGCTCAACGTATCGTTGTCAACTATTTTGGAACTCGAGGTCACCCTGACCCCTGCAGGACCATCCTGCAGAAGTAAGTGTCGTTGTTGCTTCTAATGGAAGCAGCAGCAACGACAAAGTTCGTGGCTCCTTCCCCCTGCATTACTAATATTGTAGCAGTAAATGTCTCTGCTACTCGAACTCCTGCAGGACCATCCTGCAGAAGTAAATATCGCTGCTGTTGCTTCTGAGACTAGGCATGTCGTGTGTGTATATATGAAGGTCATTTTGATACCAGGCCTCGCTCATTTTCCTTCAAGGCAACATAGTTAACGTTAGTGTCGTTATTGCTGCTGCTCCTGCTGCTGCTGCTGCTGCTGCTGCTGCTCCTGCTGCTGCTGCTGCTGCTGCTGCTGCTGTTGCTGCTGCTGCTCCTGCTCCTGCTGCGCCCAGAGATGTCGGCGTTAATTCCAGGATACTTTATGTTTATTTTAATTTCTAATTAGTGTCTTACATGAATGTTTGAATTTAGGTTTAGGGCATAAATAATCTTTTTTTTAGCATTAGGATAAATCCTACTAGCATTTACACATATCGTATTTATACGTTTATGGGGAAATACACATATGCAACTCATCTTTGAAGACGTTTCGACAGCCAGTGGCATTTTCAATTCGATACAGAGATGAAATGCTATGACAGTAAGATGAGGTAATCAGTCCCTCATCCTTGCAGAACTACACGCAGAAGACAGACCAAGAGGAGGTTATCAGACCCTCACCCTGGAAACCGGTGTTTAGTCTGTTAATCTTGAAGAATCTGATTAATAGAGATTAAGGTACTTAACACCGGTTTCCAGGATAAGGGACTGATTACCTCATCTACTGTCATCGCATATCTCTATTGAAATGAAAAAGCCTCTGGTGAGCGAAACGTCTTCGAATAAAGATAAGACGAGGCATTAGACATGTTACACATGTGTCTAATTCATCATCAATATTATATACCATTGTTTTAATGTTACGTTTTATCTTATGATAATAACAGTCAAGTTCACACTGAGCTTTGGTTATAAATAACATTTAAAATTACAAATACAAACACTTCAGTGTTGCACAATATCAAGTTGACCTAGACTGAGCCTAACCTTGTGGACACTTCCACAGCATCGCCAGCAAGTTCACCCTGGAGGACCACTTCACAGACAACGCTCAGATCAGCCTCTACCCGTACGGTGACGGTCTCTACGCTCTCACAGAGACGCCTTTCATCTACCGTATTGATCCTGATACCCTCAACACCCACGAGAAGGTAAGTGTTACACAGCTGCAATGTGTGGCAGAAAGGTAGACCCTTATACACAGGACTTGGTTACTAATAAGGTACAACTAGCACAGTGTTCAGGAAATACGAAAAAGTGTTTTAGATAAAGCATCATAGTCATAGAATCCAGTATCATTAGTCTGTGATTATATTATGGTTATAATAATAGTATACACTACCAATAAGTAGATGAATGAGACACACGTGAAAAACTTGGGTATCGTTATTTCTCACTGAAAAAGCCTACTGGGTGGGCGAAATGTTTCAAAAGTAAATTTACTCAAATATTGCAGGTGTGTCTGACTATTATATTATGGCACTACATGTATTTTAATATGAGTCTGATACGTTCTATGTATTGTATACATGTAAATATTTATCTATAAACTTATCTGTTGGGCCTATGATTATGACTGGATCTGCATATACATAATGTAGCACGCTGTACACCAGCACAGGAACTTGGGGTCACCTCACGGTCAAGACCCGGGCAGGGACTACACCGGCGAATCACACATCAATCAAGAGAACTCTGAAGGTCTTAATTAATGATACGGAAATATGACGAATCTCTTTTTTACTTAATTTACGCACATAACAAGGTATCACTTAATTCGATAGATTATAAATGTCATTTTTGAGGGCGCTCATGTTCTGCAACACCGATCTCTTGGATCTAGAAAAAATAATTTCGGAACAGTTCTCTAAACCTATCTGGAATAGTTTATTCATTTAGGACTGCAAATAGAAAATTATTTTAATGAAGATGTATGATGAATAGAAAGCGAACACAACAACTACCAACAATAACTAAAACATAAATAGGTTTGTAAAAGGACACAAATGCAACTAATGTGACATTTTTTTTTCATGTGCAAGTTGATTGTTCTACCTTATTGTATTACTACTACTACTACAACTTATATCACTACTACTTTTACCACCACTAGTATTACACCTCACTTTGAGAGTATATATATATACCCTCTGTGTCCATATATTGCTTGTAACGGCTTGAAAAAGCTCCTGGAGAGCGAAACGTTGCCACAATAAAATGTCACATTAGTTGCATTTGTGTCCTTTTACTTAACATATTGTCGGTAATTCTACCAATATTAATACATAAATAGGTTTATTTTTCCTACCCTAATAGAATTGGTAACTTTTTGTAAAGCTACAAAAACTGCCACCACAGTCACTAGATGTATACCAAATCCCTTGTATTCACCGTTATTCGTTACACACAGGAGAGACAGGAGGCACTTAGCTACTTAAATAACTGAGCAGAAGAGGTCAGTGAGATCTAGTCAGTCAAATTTGACAATCTTTCAACACATAAAAACTTTGATATAGATTCAGGAAAAATATGTAGTGAATTTTCTCAATTGCATTTAGGACATCAAAGACATGCTCATTAATATATAGTGGGGAGGAGGGAAGTGCATCACGTGGAGGTGAAGTGACTAGTGCATGCTAGCTTGGAAGATCCAGTAGGCCTATCGTAGTGCTCTGCTGCCCGGGAATAGTCATATAAGTGCTGAGTTGTACAAGTATGTTAGCTCGATGTTTGTCCTTTTTCTTGAGTATGATGTGGGCGACGGGTGAGGTGAACTTGGACACCACTCCGCTCTGAAGAGTATTGTTTGCACCAGCCATAATTAGAACTTCTTCTAAACCCCTATACTATATGGCTTTTATAGATTTAGCGCTTCCCCACGAACATTATTATAATCACTCTGCAGGTGAATCTGACCAACCACATAGCTGTGTTTACCCACACCGCTCACCCACACGTGGACAGGGACGGCACAGTGTACAACATAGGCCAGGGTGTGGGGCCCATGGGTCCAAAATATCACATCTGCAAGTTCCCAAAAAGCAAGACAGACTCCAAAGGTAAGTTAAAGGTAGAAAGGTATTTATTTGCAACACGAACTTTAATATAAAAAATAAATACATTTAGATCTAGAAGAACAACACAAAATAATGTCTCATCTAACATTCTAGGCGGAAAAGGTTCATTGAATAAATACGTGACAGAAATCCACTTAAACACGCTACATCGGCATTCATAAATGAAATGCAAAAAAAGGAATCATAAATGATTTCTAAATGGCAACAATAAGGATACAGAGACCATAATTATATACTGCGAAAGAGGAAATGTGGAAAGCATATAGGAAAAAAAATACCTATACTAACTTTTACAGTGATGATGGGACACATATAATTAAAATATGATTTGGTAGATAGTCTGAAAATAAAACAGATAGGGAACAATGTGGCATAAATGGACGTTAAGGAGCCAAATGAATGGAGAGGATTAAGTCAGTACTTTTCCAGTCTGTGAGTGTTGAGGAAGTAGAGCAATCTGCACGAGGATGTGTTGGAAGCAAATTACATATAGAGTGATAACTCCAAGCTAAGACTAGTACATCGGAATTGGAGAAAAGCATTCTCTTCATACAACAATACAATATTCATTCATAGTAGGAGTTACCTCCTGAATAGAGAGAAAGATACTCACATTGTACTCCATTTTGAAAGCAACACCCAGTGGCGTCGTGAGGGGGGAATGAGGGCCACCCCGGGTGACACCATCTAGGGGTGACACCATAGAGCCTCTAAAGAAGGTGACACTAATGCACAGAACATTGCTGCACCAACATAAGAGAAGAATCCTTCGTTTCTATATAGCCTCTTATATGATTACAGAGTACAAATAGGCCTATACAGTATAGAGAAAATCATTGATTTTGATAATGTGATAGATGATTTTGCAGGATTGAAGACAAGGAAATGTAAGATCAGATTCACTGAGATGTTACCTGTACTCAAGGTCAAATCGGAACTAGTGTTTCTCTGGTATTGCAATGCTTTTCTTTATTTTTCAATTTTTTTTTTTTTTCATTGTTGAAGATGAATAAATGAAGGATCTGTTGCCTTTACTGAAAGTGGTATTTGAGTTTATGTTTCCTCAATATTACTACGATTATTTATTTTATCATTAATAAAGTTGAGAAGTCGGTTTATGGCCATTAAACGTTCTCATTGCTAAACATTAGTTACTGGTCATGCAGTAGTGACGTCACTGGTCATGCAGTAGTGACGTCACTGGTCATGCAGTAGTGACGTAATTGGAGTTTACTTCCCCAATCCCCCCGCCCTTGGATTTCATGGGGGGTGACACCAAAGATGCCGCCCCGGGTGACACCAACCCTAGCAACGCCACTGGCAACACCGCACTTTAAAAACACATAGTTGAACCTGACAGGTAGGGTGAAGACACCGTTCCAGCGAGCACGGGTGGTGGCGTCCGTGGCTGCCCGCTGGCGACTCAACCCCTGCTACATGCATTCTTTCTCCATGACTGACAACTACTGGGTCCTCATCGAGCAGCCACTGGTTGTATCCGTCTCGAAGGTCCTCAGAGTGTTAATAAAGCATGACGCACTCATCGATGCTCTCCAGTGGAGGGAAAAGGAGGTAAGGGGAAGAGCGTCTGTCGTTTGCAACACAGTGTCCATGTCAAGTTCGGTGAGGGAATGTTTATCTCTTGGTGCTAATCAAGTTATAAAGCCCTTGCTGTATATTTAACAACATTCTTCCACTTGCTGTCCTCGGGAAATGTACTGTAATAAATTAGGCCTCTACTCAGGCATGCAAAACAAGTCCTTTACCGACTCTAACCCGAGTACTGAAAGTCTGCGTAATTATTATGTTACGTAGAGGAAGCTAAATTTTCTGATATTAGTTGATCAAAATTTGCTAAAAAAATGAAAACTTGGAGGAAAAACTCGGATTTTTCTTTCCAGAACTGCGCAAAATGTATGAAACTCTTCTATATACAAACATTTTCGATTTTAATCAGTCTGCTTTAAACTTAAAAGATTTTTGTGTGTTAGAGCATATACTGTCTACAATGTGCCTTAGTTTAATAAAGATTTTTACCTTTATAATTAACAAAAATATAAACATTTAAACATGCTAACAATCTGTGTAGTTGATGATTAATAATGAATATAAGTTCGTGTTTGCCATAGACTAAGATCCACGTGGTGAGTCGTGAAACAGGCACTGTTACCAGCACGCAGTACGTCACTGAGACCTTCTTCTTCCTCCACACCATCAACGCCTACGAGGACAGCGACCACATCGTGCTCGACATTGCCTCCTACAAGAACGCCGAGATGCTGCAGTGTATGTTCGTCGAGGCGCTCAAGGTGAGGCTATGAACAACCTAAGGTCAGGTTCGAATTCTTTTAGTATTGAGAAATTCTAAAACTGGCACTGTAAATCACCATATATATGTGGGCTTTACTGTCGCCAGAACGCCGCCTATGACCCGACATTCGCCCAGATGTTTCGAGGCCGACCCAAGAGATGGGTGCTGCCTCTCCACCCTAAGAAGAACGCTGAGCCCAACGCTAATCTCATCAGCCTTCCTAATACCAGCTGTCACGCACGCTGGGCCAAGAAGAACCTCGTCTACGTCACACCAGAACTCATTGTGGACATTGGATGTGAGGTAAGACGCCTATACTCCTGTAAAACAGATATAATAAATAATATCGTACCCAAAGTATTGACATGGTGGTTTTCTCTGACTAATTGTCACTGTCTGGGTGGTCACTAAACTTTCATCTCATCTGTGAAATAAATGACAGACTGTTTAAGTTGGTCGACAACTTAGAGACACAGGTGGAAGCTGTTCACATTAATGTACTATCGACATAAAGTCTTCAGTTTAATGATAGTGAAGGAATTCAATGAACAATACACACACAACCTGCACATATAAAAGAGAGGAGCTTACGACGACGTCGTAAGCTCCTCTCTTTTATATGTGCGGGTTGTGTGTGTATTGTTCCAGTCACGGTATTGTGCCTTTTTTGTTATTCAATGAACAAATTAGGAGAGGAGGCATGAGAAGGTTTATTATTATTATTATTATTAGTAGTAGTAGTAGTAGTAGTAGTAAATTCATTTAGAAGAGCTAAACCCATATGGATTTAGTGCTTCCCTATGGGAATGGGAACCAATCAAGTTTGATCGGAGGAAGGGAAAGATAGCTCCAATTCTTAAGATCAAGAACCCTTCACCAGTATCAAGGCACTTCCTTTGAATGGCATTGTTGATAGTAGTGTCTGCACCTTGATAGTAGTGTCTGCACCTTGATAGTAGTGTCTGCACCTTGATAGTAGTGTCTGCACCTTGATAATAGTGTCTGTACCTTGATAGTAGTGTCTGCACCTTGATAGTAGTGTCTGCACCTTGATAGTAGTGTCAGCACCTTGATAGTAGTGTCAGCACCTTGATAGTAGTGTCAGCACCTTGATAGTAGTGTCAGCACCTTGATATTAGTGTCAGCACCTTGATAGTAATGTCAGCACCTTGATAGTAGTGTCAGCACCTTGATAGTAGTGTCAGCACCTTGATAGTAATGTCAGCACCTTGATATTAGTGTCAGCACCTTGATAGTAGTGTCAGCACCTTGATAGTAGTGTCAGCACCTTGATAGTAGTGTCAGCACCTTGATAGTAGTGTCAGCACCTTGATAGTAGTGTCAGCACCTTGATAGTAGTGTCAGCACCTTGATAGTAGTGTCAGCACCTTGATAGTAGTGTCAGCACCTTGATAGTAGTGTCAGCACCTTGATAGTAATGTCAGCACCTTGATAGTAGTGTCAGCACCTTGATAGTAGTGTCAGCACCTTGATAGTAGTGTCAGCACCTTGATAGTAGTGTCATCACCTTGATAGTAGTGTCAGCACCTTGATAGTAGTGTCAGCACCTTGATAGTAGTGTCAGCACCTTGATAGTAGTGTCAGCACCTTGATAGTAGTGTCAGCACCTTGATAGTAGTGTCAGCACCTTGATAGTAGTGTCAGCACCTTGATAGTAGTGTCAGCACCTTGATAGTAGTGTCAGCACCTTGATAGTAGTGTCAGCACTAGTTAGTATGTTAACTTACATTGTCCAAGGACAAGTAATTTTCAACATCAGTCAAGTGAATGATAAGAAGCGGGTCCAGGAACTGGAGTTCAGTCCCACACCCACATCCAGGTGAGAATAATTTAGTAAACCTAATAATCCTTAAGAGCCTGTTTCAGTAATTACCGTGGATAATTTGTTTATTAAACCCTGTTCCAACCTGTGTAATACACCTCGTGTCACAGCAGTGATAATATCTACTTCTGTTTCCCAGGTGCCAAGAATCCACTACGACGAACACAACGGCCGCCATTACCGGTACTTCTACGCCATTTGCAGTGATGTTGATCACCGGAGCCCCGGCACGGTAGGTGGCGTCTGTACTAACAATCTAGTTGAAACAAGCCATGCAATGTCTAACAGGCTGGGATTTATGTTATTTTATACTTTACCTTCATTTGATGTGATTTATGGTATTTTTAACTTTTCGCTTTTGTGGTAATTACCTTTATATATATATATATATATATATATATATATATATATATATATATATATATATATATATATATATATATATATATATATGTGTGTGTGTGTGTGTGTGTGTGGTGTGTGTGTGTGTGTGTGTGTATGTGTGTGTGTGTGTGTGTGTGTGTGTATTTCATTACTGGTGTGATGATAAGTTTATGATTATCCCCATTTTGCACGTGTGGTATTGGTACTATTGTGTGTGGCGTCAGCTGGTAAAGGCAGACGTGGTGAACAAGACCCACCTGGAGTGGAGCGAACAAAATGTGTATCCCTCGGAGCCTATCTTCGTGCCTACACCTGGAGCTCAGGTAACCATGCCGCCACTCAAGATTATTATTGCTTTATTATTATTATTATTATTATTTTCAACAAGTCGGCCGTCTCCCACTGAGGCAATTTGACCCAAAAAGAAAGAAAATCCCCAAAAAGAAAAATACCTTCATCATCATTCAACACTTTCACCATCACTCATACATAATCACTGTCTTTGCAGAGGCGCTCATATACGACAGTTTAGATGTCCCTCCAAACTGCCAATATCCCAAACCCCTCCTTTAAAGTGCAGGCATTGTACTTCCCATTTCCAGGACTCAAGTCCGGCTATACGATTTTCCTGAATCCCTTCACAAAATATTACCCTGCTCACACTCCAACAGCTCGTCAGGTCCCAAAAACCATTCGTCTCCATTCACTCCTATCTAACACGTTCACGCACTCTTGCTGGAAGTCCAAGCCCCTCGCCGACAAAACCTCCTTTACCCCCTCCCACCAAAATTTTCGGGGACGACCCCTACCCCGCCTTCCTTTCCCTACAGATTTATACGCTCTCCAAGTCATTCTACTTTGTTCCATTCTTTCTAAATGACCAAACCATCTCAACAGCCCTTCTCCAGCCCTCTGAAAAATAATTATAATAACTCCACACCTCCTCCTCCTAATTTTCACATTACGAATTCTCTGCATCATATTTACACCACACATTGCCCTTAGACAGGACATCTCCACTGCCTCCAGCCTCCTCCTCGCTGCAGCATTTAGAACCCATGTTTCAAACCCATATAAGAGTTTTGGTACCATTATACTCTCTTACATTCCCTTCTTTGCCTCCATGGATAACGTTTTTTGTCTCCACAGATACCTCAACGTACCACTCACCTTTTTTCCTTCATCAATTCTATGGTTAACCTCATCCTTCATAAACCCATCCGCTGACACGTCAACTCCCAAATATCTGAAAACATTTACTTCTTCCATAATCCCTCTCTCCAATGTGATATCCAATTTTTCTTTATTTAAATCGTTTGATACCCTCATCACCTTACTCTTATCTATGTTCACTTTAAACTTTCTACCTTTACACACCCTCCCAAACTCGTCCACTAACCTTTGCAACTTTTCTTTAGAATCTCCCATAAGCACAGTATCATCAGCAAAAAATAATTGTGTCAACTCCCATTTTGTATTTGATTCCCCAAAATTTAATCCTACCCCTCTCCCCAACACCCTAGCATTTACTTCTTTTACAACCCCATCTATAAATATGTTAAACAACCATGGTGACATCACACATCCCTGTCTAAGACCTACTTTTACTGGGAAGTAATCTCCCTCTCTCCTACACACCCTAACCTGAGCCTCACTATCCTCATAAAAACTCTCTCTCTCTCTCTCTCTCTCTCTCATATATATATATATATATATATATATATATATATATATATATATATATATATATATATATATATATATATATATATATATATATATACACTATATGTATATATATTCAGCACCTTGATATATATATATATAAATATATTATATATATATTTATATATATGCATATGTATATATATTATTGTTCCCACGACGAGTGGTATTGATCAATAACAACATATTATATATATATATATATATATATATATATATATATATATATATATATATATATAATATATATATATATATATATATATATATATATATATATATATATATATATATATATATATGTATATATATATATATATGCTAGGAATTCGCAGAGCAGGCGAAATATTCACAAACACTGATCTCTGGCCGACGGAGACTCGACCCTACGAACCTTGTGACAGGAACGCAGTGCTTTACCGACCGTACCACACTGGACAATACCTTGGCATCCAGCTCACGCTAGACGTTGATCCAAGGCACCCATCTTTCAGGCAGGTGGCTTACAGCTTTTCATCTCATCCCCTGCATGCATCGACACAACTAGAGATTTATACAATGCTAGGAATTCGCAAGAGCAGGCGAAATATTCACAAACACTGATCTCTGGCCGACGGAGACTCGACCCTACGAACCTTGTGACAGGAACGCAGTGCTTTACCGACCGAATATTTCGCCTGCTCTTGCGAATTCCAGCATGTATAAATCTCTAGTTTGTCGATCATGCAGGGATGAGATGAACTGAGCCACTGCCTGAAAGCTGGGTGCCTTGGATACGTCTAGCGTGGCTGGATGCCAGGATTGTCCAGTGTGTACGGTCGTAAGCTGCCGTTCCTGTCATAAGGTTCGTAGGGTCATCTCCGTCGAAGATCAGTATTTGTAGATATATATATATATATATATATATATATATATATATATATATATATATATATATATATATATATATGTCGTGCCGAATAGATAAAACTTGCTATTTTTGGTTTAAATAGCAACGCTCTTCTTGCCGAATAAGGCAAGTGAAAATTTGTGTATGCAATAATTTCGCAAAAATCATTCTGAACCTAACGAAAAAAGTATATTTCATTGTGTTTGTTTATTATTAAATTATTGTAAACTTATCTAAAATATATCTAGTTGGATTAGGCTAAATTAAATTCCGCTTGTTATAATAAGGTTAGGTAAGTTTCCTAAGGTTTTCTTGGTAC
Source organism: Cherax destructor (assembly GCA_009830355.1). Classification (NCBI taxonomy): domain Eukaryota; kingdom Metazoa; phylum Arthropoda; class Malacostraca; order Decapoda; family Parastacidae; genus Cherax; species Cherax destructor. The sequence goes on along the minus strand of WNWK01018685.1, from coordinate 10,673 downwards.
AAAATTATTAATTTTTACATTAACATTAATGAAAAAAAAATATCTTTAAAGATATAAGAGAATTTTTTAAAAAAGACTTAATTTTAAATGAGTTCTTGCTAATTGAACAGTTTTACCTATTTGGAAGTAAAAAGGGGAATGTATGAGAGTATAGTTATACCAACGCTCTTATATGGGTGTGAAGCATGGGTGATGAATGTTGCAACGAGGAGAAGGCTGGAGGCAGTGGAAATGTCATGTCTGAGGTCAATGTGTGGTGTGAATATAATGCAGAGAATTCGGAGTTTGGAAATTAGGAGGAGGTGCGGGATTACCAAAACGATTGTCCAGAGAGCTGAGGAGGGGTTGTTGAGGTGGTTTGGACATGTAGAGAGAATGGAACGAGACAGAGTGACTTCGAGAGTGTATAAATCTGTAGTGGAGGGAAGGCGGGGTAGGGGTCGGCCTAGGAAAGGGTAGAGGAGGGGGTAAAGGAAGTTTTGTGTGCGAGGGCTTGGACTTCCAGCAAGCATGTGTGAGCGTATTTGATAGGAGTGAATGGAGGCATATGGTTTTAATACTTGACGTGCTGTTGGAGTGTGAGCAAAGTAACATTTATGAAGGGATTCAGGGAAACCGGCAGGCCGGACTTGAGTTCTGGAGATGGGAAGTACAGTGCCGGCACTCTGAAGGAGGAGTGTTAATGTTGCAGTTTTATAACTGTAGTGTAAAGCACCCCTCTGGCAAGACAGTGATGGAGTGAATGATGATGAAAGTTTTTCTTTTTCGGGCCACCCTGCCTTGGTGGGAATCGGCCGATGTGTTAATAAAAAAAAATATATATATATATATTCTTTTTTTAACACGTCGGCCGTTTCCCACCGAGACAGGGTGACCCAAAAAGAAAGAAAAAACTTTTATCATCGTTCAACACTTTCACCAACATTCATACATAATCACTGTCTTTGCAGAGGCTCTCAGATACGACAGTTTAGATGTCCCTCCAAACAGCCAATATCCCAAAACCCTCCTTTAAAGTGCAGGCATTGTACTTCCCACTTCCAGGACTCAAGTCCGACATGAAATGAAAGTTGATATTTAATATGCTTCAGGTTTACTGCCTCTCACAACCGCATATTGCTCTCGATAAGTCTTAGGAACACTATTCTTAAATAATTTGCCCACAAATCGAAGACGATAATCAGATGACGTTTAGGTTCATTCTGGGTCATTATCAAGTTGCCACATAATAATGGTCCGGGAGGGGCCGAAACCCCCGTCAGTTTTCATATCTAAGTTGAGATTTAATTCTGAGTTATTCCAGTGACGGTAATGTGCCGTATTCATCCCTTAGTTGCACCTATTGTGACTTTTATTCTTCCTTGTATGACATCTGTTGTGAACCATTTTTTCCTGCGTTGCTCCTATTGTAACTTTAATTCTTCCCTTTGTGTCATCTATTGTGACTGTTATTTTTCCCTGCGTTGTTTGAACAGCGGGAAGACGACGGTGTTGTGCTGTCAGCTCTGCTGCGAGCCAAGGGTCTGGACCAGCAGGTGTGTATCCTGGTCCTGGACGCCTCCACCTTCACAGAGGTGGGTCGAGTGGAGTTCACTGCTCCTGGACCTGTACCTAAGTGTCTGCACGGCTGGTGGGTCCAGGAAGGCACCCTCACCGTCCACACTCACAAGGATAAACGAGAAACTAACACCAAGGATAAGCATGGAATTAACACCAAGGATAAGTATGGAACTAAAACCAAGGATAAGCATGGAACTAACACCGAGGATAAGCAAGGAACTAACACCAAGGACAAGCAAGGAACTAGCGCCAAGGACAAACAAGGAACTAAAACGTTTAAACATTTACATGTAAACATGTAGCATAGATTCTTGTAAATATGAATATAAAACATTCAGAAATTTATTTTTACGATTGCTAAAATTAATAAAAAAAAAATATTAACAATTTATTCATCACTAAGTCTATGCATATTGTTCATTGTTTATTGTAATACCTATATATGTCGAGTTCCTTAGATGACTCATAATAGAGGTGTATTTATCCAAGTTCCTTTGTAAAAATTATTAAACAATTGAATAGACAAGCCAGAAATGCATTGTTTAAATAAATTTTGTAAAGCTTGGGTTGTTGATTGCCATTCGAATAATCATTTTAACGTATGAATTATAACGTGAAATTTGACTTAATATGTAGTTTCAAATTTGTTAAGTGATATGATATAAATACAATGCTGAAGAGAGGGTTATGGATGTAATAAATATAAGTTATCTTTATATAAGAGTAACATACGTGACCTTACAGAAGTAACATACGTGACCTTACAGAAGTAACATACGTGACCTTACAGAAGTAACATACGTGACCTTACAGAAGTAACATACGTGACCTTACAGAAGTAACATACGTGACCTTACAGAAGTAACATACGTGACCTTACAGAAGTAGCATACGTGACCTTACAAAAGTAACATACTTGACCTTACAAAAGTAACATACGTGACCTTACAGAAGTAACATACGTGACCTTACAAAAGTAACATACTTGACCTTACAGAAGTAGCATACGTGACCTTACAAAAGTAACATACTTGACCTTACAGAAGTAACATACTTGACCTTACAGAAGTAACATACTTGACCTTACAGAAGTAACATACGTGACCTTACAGAAGTAACATACGTGACCTTACAGAAGTAACATACGTGACCTTACAGAAGGAACATACGTGACCTTACAGAAGTAACATACTTGACCTTACAAAAGTAACATACTTGACCTTACAGAAGTAACATACTTGACCTTACAGAAGTAACATACGTGACCTTACAAAAGTAACATACGTGACCTTACAGAAGGAACATACGTGATCTTACAGAAGGAACATACGTGACCTTACAGAAGGAACATACGTGACCTTACAGAAGTAACATACTTGACCTTACAAAAGTAACATACTTGACCTTACAGAAGTAACATACTTGACCTTACAGAAGTAACATACGTGACCTTACAAAAGTAACATACGTGACCTTACAGAAGGAACATACGTGACCTTACAAAAGTAACATACGTGACCTTACAGAAGGAACATACGTGACCTTACAGAAGGAACATACGTGACCTTACAGAAGGAACATACGTGACCTTACAGAAGTAACATACTTGACCTTACAAAAGTAACATACTTGACCTTACAGAAGTAACATACTTGACCTTACAGAAGTAACATACGTGACCTTACAAAAGTAACATACGTGACCTTACAGAAGGAACATACGTGACCTTACAGAAGTAACATACTTGACCTTACAAAAGTAACATACTTGATCTTACAGAAGTAACATACTTGACCTTACAGAAGTAACATACGTGACCTTACAAAAGTAGCATACATGACCTTACAGAAGTAACATACGTGACCTTACAGAAGTAACATACGTGACCTTACAGAAGTAACATATGTGACCTTACAGAAGTAACATACGTGACCTTACAGAAGTAACATACTTGACCTTCCAAAAGTAACATACGTGACCTCACAGAAGTAACATACGTGACCTCACAGAAGTAACATACGTGACCTTACAGAAGTAACATACTTGACCTTACAAAAGTAACATACTTGACCTTACAGAAGTAACATACGTGACCTTACAGAAGTAACATACGTGACCTTACAGAGAGCATTAATATAAAAATCTTGGAAGACAAGGGGTTTAAGACTAAGATTCATTATTTCATTCTGAGATTCACAATAAACATAAAGTGCTGGAAAAATTTGCTAGGAAACTGACTGAATGTACCACTCAGGAGGCGGACACTGACATTCTATTAAACATTTACCTGCCATGTCATCATTCATATCGTTCTTGCAGAGAGAAATACTCATGGCGATAATTTAGCAGTACATCTCAGTCCCCCTCGTTCAGTGCAATTATATTTAATTCTTAACTTTGAATTTATATGTAATTCTTAACTTTTATTAATATTTATTAGGCATTTGCATTTCAAAGTAAATGTTGAGGGTTTTCATCTAATTACTTTCTACATATGCATGTAATCATATACATATAGACATGTACGTGTAATTATATACATACGATCACCTAAATGGTTTACATGAGATTTTTTTTTTTTCCTGAACAAGTAAATGAAGAAAAGATAAAAATAATTCCATGGATAAGGAGCCTTTACCAGTTCAAAAGTAACACCTACATGAAAAGTTTGGGTGGGTGGAGCAGCGGTGGTCAGTGGGTTGATACGAGGATGTCTCGATCTGCTGCAAACCAAGTATAGCCGACTTGCATGAACACACAGACTATAATATGAAAAACAAGCTTTTAATGGTACAACGATTCCCTCTACACAATTAAAACTTGCTTTGAGACGTGTCTTTTTCTTCCTGCAGCCTCGGTCTATGAATGGATGTTGTGACAACTAATACACTTGTAGAAGAAAGCAAAACAAAAATCCTTCACCTTCAGGAGTTTTACATTTTTTCTTCTCTTACCACTCCCATTTTAAGACATTTGGTGATACTTTATGAATCTGTTGGACTGAAAATTGCATGACTTATACATGTCAATATTTACATTTCAAAAACTTCGTCCTCAGAAGTAGAGAATCTCTCAACCCATTCTCGCACCAAAGGACGTAAACGTTCAAGTTTCTAATGTTCCCTATTTTCTTTGATCACCTCGTTACTAGACCTATCGTGATATGTTTTTCTAACTCGTTTATCTATGGTTAGATGCACGTTTTTATAGGTTTATGTAACCCAACCTAATCTAACCTAAATTAACTTGACCCAACTTAAAAAAAAAAACATGGTTTGAAGAAAAATAAGAAACGTTTAAAAATGGACGTCGAGCAAAATGTCAAAAAGAGACGTTTTAAAATGGGAAAGGTGTTATGTGTCTAGGATGCAACATTCATTACATCTGTGGCACCAAACACTGGCTGCCTGGTTAGTGGTGACTTCATCTGGACACTTGTGGCTGTCATCAGGGTTGCATGGTTGGGGCTCAAGTTGTGTCATAACCAGATTTCTTTCTTTAAATTTTTATTGCCTTCTTTTCTTTTGATCTACAGCGGATTAAATCATTGAAACTCAACTGATGTGTGTGTGATATTTTCCAGGTAAACCTGTGTGCAGCGAGGATAGGGGTCCAGCTTCAACATATGTGGTCCAGCTTCAACATATGTTATTGTAGCTTCAAAACAAGTTTTTGTAGCTCCAACACCGGTTTTTGTACCTTTAACACACGTTATTATAGCATCAACACAAATAATACACTCCCCGTGTTGTGACCCTCACATACTGTTCCTTGTATGCTGTAATTTCTCTACTGCCGCAGCATAGAAAGCGTCTCGGCCTAATTACAAACTCTAAAATCCCCACGTTCTTTGAGATGTTTAAACAGAGCCTAAAACCGCCACGTTCTTTGAAACATTTAGAAAGAATATGTACACAGCCACATTCATTGCCTGCAGTACGTCAGATTAACAACGACGGAGACGAATACATGAGGAAATGAACAAGTCTCAATGCTCAATAAGAATGTCAACAAAACATTGCTACTGTTTTCATTTGAGAGATGTGATTGGTTAACGGGGCTCTGTGTATACAAAGATTGGTCACTGCTGCATGTATACAGAATATAATCACTGTTGTATATTAGCAAAACTTAGTGAGTGTTGTAGGTGTATAAGGTTTTGTCACTTTTGAATGTATACAGAACATAGTGAATTTTTTAGGTAAACGGTGCCTGTTTATTCTTGCTTGTAAACATACAACAGTGTTCACTCTTGTACTCGTTTATATACAAAACATAAACAACATACTAATTCCTATGAGGAGAAGCAGAAACTGTAAATAGTAATTAATGTTTACTAATATGTCCATAATATATTTTTTTACATAATATACCACGAGGAAAGTATGTACAAAAGAATTATATAATATTATATAGCACCCGGATACAGGAGAGAAGAATGATTTTAAAACAGGAAATAAATAAAAACGATGAGTATGAAACATTCATTAGATTGTTGAAACAAAGTGTCATTTTAGAACGTTCGTTGAGATCGTGTCTTTGGCATCAGCTTTATATATCGTAGTAAAAGCGATCATTAACACGCTGTTTTCGATATGATTGTCTCAGCTTTTCAAGTATGGAACCGGAGATTTATTCAAGAATTAATCATTCTTCTCATATGAATACAAGACAGCAGGGTGAAATGTCAGTTTACTCCTGTTATTCGTCTCGCCTTGACCTGTCACTGCCTGCTGTAGCAGAACGCCGCTCTATCCTTCCACAGTATATACTTTAATTCGTTTTTTCCGGTCCGTTTTCCACCTGCGGGTTATGAGTATGTCCAGTAGCTTCGCAGGCGGATCCACCGTGTCCACTTCGACAACACTCGGAGCAGCAGGATTCTGAAGATATGTTGGACAGCGGTCGGCCTAGGCTGGGCGATGTTGAGGAGGACCTGGGCAGTGTGAGGTCGTCTCTCTTCGTATCTTGTCGATTTAAGGAGGACATCGAGCCTTCATCTGGGCGGAGAGGACGTCTGATTTCAGGCGAGGATCTCTGGTGTTGGTCCTCCGTATCTGATTCTGTGGTAGGGAATCTTAATGAGATATTCTGGTGATAGGGGGAATAGTGTGTGAGCAAAGCTAGGCGACGTTTCGATCCGTCCTGAATCATTATCAAGTTTCTCTTGATTTGATAATGGTTCAGGATGTATGTCGTTGAACTGAAACTCCAATTTGTGGGCTAATTGTGAACTGTTGCATCAACTGTATTGTGAATTTACATATGATGTTGTGTGAGATATACTGGGGAGAGGAAACGTGTGTAAACAAGAGGCAGTTAGCAGAACCACAGTTACACTCAGTAGATTATCATGTGTAGAAAAAAGAGGATATTGATTTTAATAAGTCTCTGAAAAAAATATAGGGAGAAGTTTTATTGTACCCATAAGTGGTGTAAATAACTTAAGTTACTTTTCGAGGTTTATTGACCGAAATATCCCTGAAATATAAGTGAATTATGATATCAACTCTCTGAGTCAATTGGCGAGAGTCCTGTCTTTCATGACACCGGCCGAGGTATCCGGGTTTCAGTACTATCTCATGAAAGATGGTGCCCTGAGCATCAGTGTCTGTCAGTATTGTTTTAATGTTTTAGTCAAAACAATAACATGTCAATGAAATGACAATATATGGTTATCTACTGAATACTTCTAAACACTCTGGAGGTCATCTCATAAAGTTGACTTTACCTGTCAGAGAGCGGTGGCGATACTTACTACTGAGTTTATGAAGTGTTTGAGGCTCTTGTCTATATCCGGAAGTAGAATCACTGTGGCCTTCACTGGCCCCAGTGTGGATTCTATGAAGGTCCATATCCGAGGCGTAGATGGAATGGTGCCTGTACGAGGAGCCGGAATGTTGTGGTCGAAACCCCTTGACACCCATTACCACTGAGGGTCGTCGGCGTGGGTTGCCCAGACTGCCGTGGTTGACGTCGTTCTCCTGCCAGATCTCCCAATGTTCTTTCCTGTTAGGGTCTCGCCTGTCCTGGTCACTGGCGACCCGCTCCAGCTGAGGGTGCTTGGACTGGATGCCCACAGCACTCAGCAGGTCCGGGTTATACCTAGCAGAGTGCACCAGTTATTGTTCAATATTTATTTTACCACTTGAAATATAACGAAATTTCTTGTAATTTTTAGTATTTTATAGTGATATTTACTTTGCCAGTTGTTACAGATGATGAAAAATTAACGTATTTTTGTATAACATAATACTTTTGCTCTTTAAAGTACCTCAGTAAAGCTTTTTACTGTAGTAAAGGTGTAGCGATCAAGAGAAACTCATAATTAAAAAAATCTTGATTTTTTCTCCATGAAAGTGAATGCCGATGAGTCATAAACTAAAAGAATGGGAACCAGTATCATTAGACCACGTCACATGGCCCCCTTTTTTGTCTTTGTTATTAGTGCCTTTTATGTTAGTCATAATAAGTATTATAAACCTTAATAAATAAAATAATATTGGAGTGACTTACTGAGGAAGGTAATGCACTTTGATTCCCTCGGTACTCTCCTCTCTTGATAGTATCCCCTTTTTTCGCTTCGAACTCCTCTTACGCTTGAAGCTTGACTGCTGCTCTTTGAACAGCAGATTTGTCCTCATCTGCTGCTGCTGTTGTCGTAGGAACTGCAGCTGCTCTTGCTGGTGCTGCAAAGTGGCTTGGTAGGCTGACGCAAAGGTTACATTTCTGCGAAGTCTCTGCTGAACAGGAGTCAGTTGTGCCGGCGACCCTCGAACGGACACGCTGCAGGAGGATTTATAACCTTGAAATAGCCCACAACTTTATATTATATATATATATATATATATATATATATATATATATATATATATATATATATATATATATATATATATATATATATATATTGTTAATTAAACATCGGCAGCAAATGTAAGGTGATTGCCAATATATTTCGACTTTTCGACTTTCCCGGAATCAACCCTAGTTCTTTGGGTTGTAAGCCGAAAGCATTACCACTCTTTTACTTCTCAACATCTTTTTAAATATTCTTGTTAAAAAAGGAAAGGGGGTCAGATCATTCTAACTTAAACTGTGTATGAAAGAAGAGACTTGAGGCACCTGTAAGCTCTCTCCCTCACTGCGCTTGAAGACATGTCAGGATCCCCCAGGTCGAAATCCTCAGCCAGCTCTGGATACGCATTAGCTCTTCTAAGTCTCTCCAAGCCCAGGTGATCGAGAAGGTCAATGTCATCACGGCTGTGGCGCTGAGGACCTAAATAATACTTGGAATAACTAGGAACATCGACACACTGTAGAGGGTCCTGGGATAAATTTCTTGAATATTTTCGCGAGTTCTTACGTTGCCTTTCTCTTTCCTCTGCCACTGTATTTGCCAAGATCCTGAAATTTTTTAATATTTTTAATGTGGCCATAAAATGGCACCATGGCAGTATGTGCCCTGCTGACATTGGTATTACATATAAAAGTAAAAATAATTTATAACCACTTAAATTGATAATTTAAATTCTATATTTCTCTTATCACTGTGCACCCACAAACACGACCTGTCACTAAGAATATATTTCAACATATCAGTGTTCACGGTAACTAGATGAGGATCTACACAAGCTGCAGAACTGGTAAGCACGCGGCTGTTAGAGTTAGAGCAAAAATAAGAAAGGACGGGGATACCGAAAACTTTGCACCACCTGAGGAAAAAAAAACAGGAGGTGAATATTATATTAATCTGTCACCTGAAAATAACAAAATAAATAACGTTAGCGATGAATGTTATATGAACAAACGTAAAGATGGCTTTCATATTCGATCTGTCCTCTAGAATTCAGAACCAATTTGGAATTTTCAGGAAAACTAACGCAAAAGTAAGGACGATGAAGTTCACTAATATGCCTCAAGATTTATACCATAACTGCAAGTGAGAACTTTTGAAGAGAAGATGCATATATGAACGTAGATCAAGTGAATAAATCGTGATATACGAACACTACTGGACATGGACGGGATAAACAAGGGCAGAGGCTTTTTCATTGGGAGGAACGAGGAGACACAAGACAGTTGAACACAACCTCAGCAGTGAAACATTAGAAAGTATTTTTACACCGTTGGAATAATGCAGAACGTGAATGAATTTAGTCATAACAAAAGAGAGGCTGACACTATACTTGGATTGGAAAGTATATGCGACAGAGCTAAGTCACATCAGTCGACCGAAAGTCAGTATGCACAGAAAATGACACACACAAAAAACAGGCATTCAATGGGCCTTAGAGAAGGTATGGCAGAGCCCTGGAGCCAAAAATATTATTATTACAATCAGAACTAAGCGCTAAACCCACAAGGGTCATACAGCACTGCCCGGAGGCCATAATCCGAGGTGGTGTTTGGGGGTTGTCTTGATCCCCTCAAGAGCTTCGTGAGAACACACTGTAGTTCATGGCATCAGGCAGAACTGCTGAGAGTGCTAGTAGTATATGATGCGTGGAGGAATAATTAGACTTACATGATGGCCTCGTGATCAGGTCCAGCGGGGTTGGTGACTCCGCCCAGGGCTGTGTTGTGGAGGTGATGCTTCGGGGGACGGTCGTGCAGTTGCGTCTCCTCCTCCAGCTGCACGAAACCCCTCCCACCGTAGAAGGTGGAGCCCCCAATGTTGAGGAGCTCGTCGGACAAGGCTTCTCGTATATGCCGATTTTTGCAGCAGGCGACCACACACACCAGGACAGACCCCAGCAACAGCAGACCTGAAGGAAATACCAGTAACAACACTTTGCTTGCTTGACTAACAGCTTAATCAGTTGCCAAAACAGTTCGGATCCTTGAGTAGTTTGAGAGTGACCTGTGTGTTTTAGCGTGATTAAAGTTATCCTGACCTAGCTAACGAAATGTTGTATTATAATTATAAACTTTAAAGAATATACATAAAAAAAATGTCGGTCTCAAATTCACGCTGAATGCAATACGTTTTCAGATGGGAAGTTCAGTGCTGCACTATGAAAAAACGAATGGGTCATTAAATGGTGTCATCCTGGAAAGTCTCGTACAGTAGAACTTGAGTGATAGCGAATCTACTAATTTTGCCTGCCTGT
>WNWK01018684.1:0-39381 GCA_009830355.1 Cherax destructor | reverse complement strand
GGACTACAATGCCTCTTTCCGCAGAAAAGGCGATTTGCACTGCTAGACAATACTGATAGATGCGAGTTAGAAGTGACGCTAGCTGACCTGCAAATCTACTCAGCAATCTTGGACTCACCTTATTTGGGCCAACAGCCTTCTCTTGGTCCAGCGATTTGAGAAAATACACTTCATCCTGCCTTATTACCAATACTGACAACTCTGACAAAGTTCTTGCGGCTAGCAAAGAAGTTCCCTTGCTGGACGAAGAACTTGCATCTTGGCAGAAAAGTGTTTGGCAAAGTGGTCACTTTTCTCTTAAGTGCTAGTAGAGCCAGTCTCATCCTCCCGATTTCGAGGTGGAATACCTTGTGTCGGTATTTTATACCATTTATTTCCACCTTGTTCAGGTCCTTGACCAAGGACCACCAGGTTTTGGAACCCACTCTACCTGGTGCTCTTTCTCTCTCCCTCTAATAATATAATAATAATAATAATAATAATAATAATAATAATAATAATAATAATAATATCTTTATTTACTACAAGTACATGTACATGATATACAGGCCTAGCTGACATCAATGACATACTGTCGACGAGACTTGCTTGTCTCTGCTTTCACAGCTGTGCTTGTACATAAATGGTCTGCAATACCCACAAGATGAGCAATTAGACACATGTACACATATGTCTAATTCCTCAAAGCAGTGCTTGTTGTAGACAAACACCTGAGAGTTATAAACCTGTCTCTCTCTGTCTCTATCTGTCTGTCTCTCTCTATCTGTCTGTCTGTCTATCTCTCTCTCTCTCTCTCTCTCTCTCTCTCTCTCTCTCTCTCTCTCTCTCTCTCTCTCTCTCTCTCTCTCTCTCTCTCTCTCTCTCTCTCTCTCTCTCTCTCGTACAGGCACACACACAATTGGTATTCATTCCAGGTATCATGGCTCCCCCGCGGCCCGGGTTCAAGTTAGGTTTCCTAAATTGGAAAGGAAATGTTCCTGGTCTAATAACTATTAAATGTAAAGAAAAATAAATAAATGTATAGTGAATGTAGTTACATTCATATACATCATACATAAATGAGTAATGAATGTAATTAAAATAAAGATAAATGAATAATGAATGTAATTAAAATAAAGATAAATTATAATAAAGATAAATGAACAATGAATGTAAGTAGGAGTATGTAAGAATTGCGTTTATGAAAATGGAAGAAAAGAACAACAATACTCCCAGAGTGCAAAACATTTAACTTGCATTATATGAGGGTAGTATATCCCTGGATAATAACTGTCTACTAACTACATAGTAATGGAGAATACTTGAAGATGTAGCAAACACGAGAGAAGTCAGTCTCGTGGAACGGCGCCATTAATGATGTTACGATGTTCCAGTACACTGGGCTACCTCGATCCATGGTGTGGAAGATACCCCTCCCCTTCCTTGAATTAAACCTCATTGCCTTCCATTCCCTAGGCGCTCTATCACCCCTGCTGGTTTAGCATTTACCTGTGAACACAAAAATGTAATTAAAATTTAAAGTGGAGACTAGTCAAGACTTGCGCGACACTCGCCTCGTAATTCCTGTACTCAGAAAGGGAATTGTTAGGGTGGAAGGTGAGTGGGGGATATTCAGGTGTGTTTTGTTGGGGTGTACATGCCGGCGTGCAATGATCGTAGGGTTAAGGAGGATTTTGTTCGTAATGATTTAGTCTACGCCTTAAGGGGTTTTCCTATGGTTACTATTGTAGCAGGTGATTGGAATTGTATAATTAGAGGGAAGGATGTCGAGCCTAGAGGGGCGGGATGTATGTTGGATGCCTTAAGGGAGGTTTTGGGGGGGGTGGATGTGGTACGGGGTGGGGGATGGAACGTGGAACACACCTTTGTACGGAGAGGATACGCGGCACGGCTTGATCGGGTTTATGTAACACGGGATATACAGGTGGGCAGTGTAACCTGTGTGGAGATGGGTTTTTCAGATCATAGAGATGTTTTGGTTGAGTTAGGAGGGGAGGGTGCAGTTAAGATTTATCCTAGTTATTGGAAATTGAATGTGCGTTTGCTGCAGGGTGAGGGACATTGTGAGGTTTTTGAGGAATGGTGGGGAAGATTGTGGGGTGGGGGTAATGGTATCGAGGATGTTGTGAAATGGTGGGATACACAAGCAAAGGTGGCAATAAGGGGATTTTTCATGCAGATGGGGTATGAGGATGGGAAGTTGAGGTATGGGAAGCAGAGGTATTTGGAGGAGCAGTTGCGGGAGTGTTATAAGGGGTGGGGGAGGTACCCGCAGGATGAGATTGATGAACTGCGGGGCCAATTAAGGGAGATTCAAAATGAAAATTTTCATGCCATTAGGGTTAGAGGGGGATTGAAGGATGTTTTATGGGGGATAAACCTCAGCTATGGTATTGCGCAAATTTCGGGGAACGACGGAAGGGCATGACGATTATGTCCTTAACAGTGGACAAGGACTTAGATGGGTATAGGAGTGGTCAGGTGATATGTAACACTGAGGGCATGAGTTGCTATACAGATAGATGGTTTCAGAGAAAGTTGCAGAAAAGGGTTATATAATCAGGAGGCATGTGGTTTCGTTTTAGGTAGCATCTTAGAGAGGATTAGTCAGGAGGACAGGAAAGGTTTGGAGGGACGTATTACTGAGGAAGAGGTATGGCAGGCGGTGCAAGGACAGAAACTTGGGAAGACACCGGGTTTGGACGGGATTTCATGCGACTTCTATGTGACTCATTGGGAGGTTTTGCGAGAGGTATTGGTGAGGGTTTTCAATGGTATGAAGTCAATGGGAAGTATGAGTGAAGAGCAGCGAACAGGGATAGTGGTTTTAATGCCCAAGGGCTGGGGTTGCCGGACATTAAAGGGATATAGAGCGATAACTTTACTCTGTGCTGACTATAAGATTTTTGCGCGTATTTTGGTGAATCGTATGAAGAAAGTATTAAATAATATTTTAGAGGGAGGGCAGTACGGAGTTCCTGGACGTAGTATGAGGGAGGGGCACTGTAGAATAAAAGGGTTTGTTGAAGGTAGGGAGGGGGAGAAGTCGTGGGGTTGGATTGGGAAACTGCCTATGACAGCGTGAATAGGGAGAAGTTGCAGGGCATATTATTGAAACAGGGGTTTGGGGAGGAGGTAGTGGGGTGGGTGGGGACGCTTTATGGCAGGGCACAGGTGAGAGTGCAGGTGAACGGGAGGGTGGGGACCATGGTGGGCATGGGACAGGGGCTGCGACAGGGGTGTCCCTTGTCGCAGCTCCTGTTCGCATGTCTGCAGGATCCCTTCTATAGATTGGCGCAGGAGGGTGTGAGAGAGGGGGGAGGGGACCTGGAATGTGCCCCGGGTATCGTCGGGTATGTTGATGACACCACTATCTTGGTGGGAAGCTTAGAGGGGCTGGGCACTGTTAATAAGATGATAGAGATTTTTGGGTTGGCTACTGGGATGAGTGCAAATAGGGCAAAATCGAAGTTGTTAGAGGTGGAAACTTGGGTGGGGAGGGGGCGTTGGGTCAGAGGTTTGGATGGAATACAGTGGATAGGATAAAAATTTGTGGTGTTGTTTTTTGTAATGTGCCGCAAGTTGCACGGGAGTTTAATTCTTCTGCGGTGATAGAGGCAGCTGTGGGTAGGATGGCAGGATGGAGGCCGGGGGAGATAACTCTTTTGCAAAGGGTCATTGTGGTAAATGCATTGGTTTACAGTAAGTTGTGGTTCAGTAGCTGCGGTTTATCCTCTCATGGAAGAGGATATTCGGCAGCTGCAAAAGAGGGTTTTGCGTTTTATTTGGGGTTTTGGAAGACATTGGTTGCGGGAGGGAGTGGTTATGACTAGGGTGGCAAGAGGAGGTATGGGATTGATACCTCTGAGGAGGCGATTGATGGGGATTTACGTGAGGCAGGAATTTTTGGTGAGGGGAGGGAGGGGAGGGGTGAGAGTGGACAGGGTTATGAGGGAGAGCAGGCGGTGGTGGCATGGTAAGGATCTTCAGGTTTGTGAGGCACTCTTGTGACATCTCATAGTAGTCTCGGAACCGCGGAAAATGCGGGTTAAGGTGCTTGATAGGGTTGGAACTGGTGAGTTGGAGATACAGGGGGCGGCAGCTTATCCAAAGTATGATTGGGGGGCTACGTGGTTTTGGTTAAAAAGGTTAAAATTGCCGGCCAGGGTGCGGGAAACGGGGTTTAGGTTTCTGCATAATATATTGGCATCCAGAGCTCAACTTTTCGTAATGGGTCTAATAAAGGACGGGCTATGCCAGCGCTGTGGGATTTTGGAAACGACTTTTCATGTTGTATATTTTTGCGAGGATTTGGCTAGGGTTCGAGAGTGGTTCGGTGGGATAATCAGGGAGGTGGGGGGAGGAGGGTTGTCTGTGTTGCGAGTTTTAAGTTTAGATGTTGCGGGTAGTCCTGAGGGTGTTAGGCGTGCGGTTATGTATCTGGTTTTGGATTATATTTTTGTAACTTGGGGTATGAGGGAGGTTCGGGGCGAGGGGAGAATCTGGGCTCTTGCAGCACAGTTCTTAAGAACAAAATGCAGGAATCAAGGACTTTATGATCAGGCATGGGAGCAGGGGTTTTCGGTGGGGTATAGGCAGTTGACAATGGGGACTTTATTGGGGGGAGGGATGGGAATGGTACGAAAGGGGTTGGTCTCCCGGGGGAGGTTTGGTTTAGAGTATGTGTTGATTAGGAGGTATGCATGAGTATGAGAGGGGGAGGGAGAGGGTGGGGGGTTATGGGGCATTTAGAGAATGTATCGGTGAACTTGACGGGGGGGGAGGGAATGGTAGGAAGGTGTCAGGGGCAAGCAATGGGGGTTTGTCTGGCATAGGGGTACCTGGTAAGGTCTGGCATACGTAAGTGTATGTGAGGACTTATATATGCATTTAGATGTATACACCTGATGTTTCACCTATAATAGTTTGGTTATAATCTGTTCTTTCCCGTTTATTATATTTATATACAAAGGAAAAATCATGATTCTGGTTATATGTATTCATGTCATTTCCTCAGTATACTGATCACGTTGTATGTTTCAGTATACATTAATGTTCATATATTATGTATATTAATGTTCAAGGTTGTGTACAGACGAAAGAATGGCCAATGTAGTTCGACATTTGTCATAATTGTTTCCCAATGTTTTGTGTCAGTCACAATGAGATAGTGAGGTGGTGAGAGTGTGGGTTTCAATGTTCACATTTGGTTATAATAATATACATTATTAAAAATATTTTACCAAACGTTTCCTCATGATGAATGTAATAGTAAAATGGTACTGTGTAGGTCTCTTTAGGGTAGGTGGGATTGTAGGGAGGGGGTCACGTTTTATTGATTTCCATTGTATTATTAAATACATAACGTGTTTGTGCTTCTTTGGCAGTAAGTAACGTACGAGGTGCCTAAATATGTAAGTTATATATTGTTAAGTGCTTATTGTCAGAACGTTGCATTGTATGATTTTCCATAGTTTGCGGATGTTTGTACATTCGGTTGTTGGTTTGTTTTTGCAATAACCTTATTTGTTATAAGGTGTCATATTGATGTGTGTATTTTGTATATTTCGTTTACATTAAATATTAAAAAAAACAAATTCATGATTGTTATGGGAATAGACACATTTAGTGTGCAGATTTCTTTTAGGGTAGGTGAGGGTGAAGGGGGGAGGGAATCATTTTTTTATAATTCTCGATTATGATGTTAAATAATTACGTGTTGTTCTTATTGGCAGTTAGAATTGTTCATGATGCCAATGATATGTATTTTTATATTGTCTTGTGCTTTATTGTTAGTATGTTGCATTGTATTTGGGTTTCATTGTATTCGGGTTTCATTGTATTCGGATGGTGAGTTTTTTTTTTTTTACTTGGAATTTTGAAGCCGAGATTCATGTGTGTTTATACACATGGGTGTTTGGTTGTATTATTGTAATATCCTGTACTGGTTATAAGGTCATATTGATTTGTGTGTATGTATAATGTCTGTTTTAAATAAAAATATAAAAAAAAAAACTCAGAAAATGTTACAGACGTGTCTGTCGTTATACAAATCATCATTATAATGACTCTACCACTGATTAATTCTGGCCTTGATATCACAAACTTATTATGAGTGATAGAGCCTTAATTATCGTCACTGATGTGAGTTATAGTTGAGGTTAGACGAAATTGTCTTCAAACATCGTTGTACACTAAACAACAGCTCATAGCACGATTCAGGATATATCTGCTTAGGGATTCCATCAGAAAAATCCTAAAACTGATGGATAATAGTTTATATTACATTTATTTCTGCAATATTATTGACGAATACAATTATTTTTCATCTTTAAGTTTGCCAGGCGCCCATATCTACTCTTAACGTCTCCGGTATGTCGCATCAGTCAGTGGTTGAGGGGACGTGATAACAACATATAAAATACTGAGAGAAATTAACAGGGGTGGATAAGGACAGAATGTTTCAGAGATGTGACACAGCAACAAGGGGTCACAACTGGAAGCTGAAAACTCAGATGAGTCACAGGATGTTAGGAAGTATTTATTCAGAAAGTGGAATAATCTGAAGAGTGATGTAGTGAAGGCAGGATCCATACATAGCTTTAAGAAGAGGTATGATAAAGCTCACGGAGCAGGGAGAGAGTGGATCTAGTAGTTACCAGTGAAGAGGCAGGGCCAGGAGTTATAATTCGACTCACCCACAATTAGGTGAGTACAATTAGGTAAGTATACACACACACACATTGTGTGTAGCACACTGTGTGGCATACTGTGTAGTAGCACTGGACATTGATGGTAGTTTCGACCGAATATGGCGCCAGGGACTCTTGGCGAAACTGCAAGCACTATGCCTCTTCAGTGATTACCTTCAAGATAAATCTCTAAGTGTAATTTTCAACGGAACAAAGTCAACAAGACACTGTTGGTGTTAGCGTTCCACAAGGAAGTGTGCTTGGGGCCATTGTTATGGAATGTCTACTTCGGTGACCTACTTCAACTCATTCCAGAATGCCATGCATATGCAGACGACTTTGACATTTACTCATCCAAGAGAGGAAATGCCAGCACCTGTAAGTTAAATCAATCACCAACTTACGCTATATCAGCCTGGGGGGAAAGGGTCCCATTCGTTCCTGAGAAAACATAATAGTAATGCTGGAGCAGTGGTAACAATGAATAGGAGAGTCTTGGGTTACCAGGGATGAAAATGATATTCTTGGGGTGAAATTTTACTCAAAACTGACTATGAAGAACTAGGTTGTAAATCTTGCAAAAAGGCCAGGAACCTTACAGTAATTAGACGTATCTCGCATCTGCTCGACAATAGAGGTTACAAGATTCTGTATGAGGCACAAGTAAGCTCACATCTTGAGTATGCTCCACTTTCTTGGATTGCCTGCCACCCGTCTCATCTGCCACTTCTTTACATAATAGAGAACAGAGAAAGATGATTCATCTCTCGCCTGGACCCATCCTGGACAGATCTGTCCTTTCAGCAGAGCCTTCAACACCGGGGAAATGTACAAGACTAATATTGTCAAAGTACCACACTTGGCAGCAAGCAGCAACTACACTCTTGTGGTACCTTTCTCAAGAACATCACTTCATCTGAGATAATTCATTCCCAGGATGACTCGAGTCTGGAACATGTTCGTACAGTATAATGACATCAACGAAATAAAATAAGTTGACCAAATGAAAGTGCTGGCACAGATGGCTGGAGCTATCTGTGTGCTCATTACAATAATAAGGCTTTAAAAAGAGCTGATGTAGATAATAGCTCTTAGCTTGTAAATAAAGTTAGGAACCCTTACCCTAACCTTGTAAAACTCTGTAAAAGAGAGGAAGGGAAGGAGGGGAGAGGGAGAGAGATAGAGGGAGAATGACTGGCAAGTCACTTATCTGGCATTTGCTGATAGGTTCTTCATTATTTTTTCGTGCATGAATGAAGACTATTTGTTCAGGAAAGGTCAGTCAGTGACCTGGTACCAGTGTTGACTGGCTTCCCCAGAGTAAAGAGAGATCATTGAACACAGTCAGTCTGTCTACCTAAACTGGACCTGAGTGTGGAACCCGTGACCCTGGACCTGGAGTTTGAGGTCGCACACACTCTCTCACACACACACACACACACACACACACACACACACACACAATGGAAAAAGTACAGAAGACAAAGGAACCAAGAAAGTAAGGAGATCAGTCGACGAGCCAGAAACGAGTATGCACAGATAAGAAAGGAGGCCCAGCGACAGTATGAAAACAACATAGCATCGAAAGTCAAGTCTGATCCGAAACTGCTGTATAGCCACATTAGGAGGAAGACAACAGTCAAAGACAAAGTGATCAGGCTGAGGAAAGAAGGTGGGGAACTCACAAGAAACGATCAAGAGATATGTGAGGAGCTCAACACGAGATTTAAGGAAGTATTTACAGTGGAGACAGGAAGGACTCTGGGAAGACAGAACAAAGGGGACATCAACAAGGATTATACCAACAAGTGTTGGATGGCATGCACACAACTGAGGAGGAGGTGAAGAAGCTGCTAAGTGACCTTGATACTTCAAAGGCGATGGGACCGGACATCTCCCCGTGGGTCCTTAGAGAGGGAGCAGAGATGCTGTGTGTGCCACTAACCACGATCTTCAACACATCACTCGAAACTGGGCAACTACCTGAGGTATGGAAGACGGCAAATGTAGTTCCCATTTTTAAGAAAGGAAACAGAAACGAGGCAGTAAACTATAGACCAGTGTCACTGACATGTATAGTATGCAAAGTCATGGAGAAGATTATCAGGAGGAGAGTGGTAGAGCACCTGGAACGGAACAACCAGCACGGATTCAGGGAAGGCAAATCATGTGTCACAAACCTTATGGAGTTTTATGACAAGGTAACAGAAGTAAGACACGAGAGAGAAGGGTGAGTTGACTGCATTTTCTTGGACTGCAAGAAGGCCTTCGATACAGTTTCTCACAAGAGATTAGTGCAGAAGCTAGAGGATCAGGCGTGTATAACAGGAAGGGCACTGCAATGGACCAGAGAATACTTGACAGGGAGGCAACAACGAGTCATGGTACGTGATGAGGTATCACAGTGGGCGCCTGTGACGAGCAGGGTCCCACAAGGGTCAGTCCTAGGACCAGTACTATTTTTGGTATACGTGAATGACATTATGGAAGGGATAGACCCAGAAGTATCCCTGTTCACAGATGATGTGAAGTTTTTTTTTTATTTAAAAACGACACTACTTACAAATATATAACGTACAACACACATGCAGGAATCACTACCCTGATACAACATCCATTATAGGATGTGAAGTTAATGAAGAAAATTAAATCAGATGAGGATCAGGCAGGACTACAAAGAGACCTGGACAGGCTGGACGCGTGGTCCAGCAACTGGCTTCTCGAGTTTAACCCCGCTAAATGCAAAGTCATGAAGATCGGGGAAGGGCAAAGAAGACCGCAGACAGAGTATAGGCTAGGTGGCCAAAGACTGCAAACCTCACTCAAGGAGAAAGATCTTGGGGTGAGTATAACACCGAGCACGTCTCCGGAAGCACAAATCAACCAGATAACTGGTGCAGCATATGGGCGCCTGGCAAACCTGAAAATAGCATTCCGATACCTTAGTAAGGAATCGTTCAAGACACCGTACATTGTGTACGTCAGGCCCATATTGGAGTATGCAGCACCAGCTTGGAACCCACACCTGGTCAAACACGTCAAAAAATTAGAGAAAGTGCAAAGGTTTGCAACAAGGTTAGTTCCGGAGCTAAGGGGAATGTCCTATGAAGAAAGGTTAAGGGAAATCGGCCTGACGACACTGGAGGACAGGAGGGTTAGGGAAGACATGCTAACCACATACAAAATACTGCGTGGAATAGATAAGGTGGACAGAGACAGGATGTTCCAGAGAGGGGATACAGAAACAAGGGGTCACAATTGGAAGTTGAAGATTCAGACTAGTCAAAGGGATGTTAGGAAGTATTTCTTCAGTCACATAGTTGTCAGGAAGTGGAATAGTCTAGCAAGTGATGTAGTGGAGGCAGGAACCATACATAGCTTTAAGACGAGGTATGATCAAGTTCATGGAGCAGGGAGAGAGAGGACCTAGTAGCGGTCAGTGAAGAGGCTGGGCCAGGAGCTAAGTATCGACCCTTGCTACACAATTAGGTGAGTACACACACACACAGAGGACATGCAAGGAGGTCACCGGGCCACGATCTACTTCTGGAGGCGTGAGTGAGTCTCTTCCTAGTCCACATCCAGTATTGAGGCTGCACCAGTAGTTTGTGTTCCTGGTACCTTCAAAGGGTGTGTGAGGTGATCCTCTACTGGTCCGGATTTGTGATTGTGCCAGTAATTCATGTTTTTTCTCCCACCGACGAGACATGAGTGAGGTGAGTCTCTCCCGGTCATATCTGTGGTTTCAGCAGTAGCTTGTGCTGCTGCTACCACCACCAGGGTGTGTGATGCGAGTCTCCCCAGGTTAGTAGCTTCATCGGTAGTTTGTGTCACTGATACCCATCAACTTTACTGAACAATCAATGCTGGAGTTAGGTCTACTAACTGCAACGGTAACTCAGTATACAACGAGAACTCAAATCACCTCAGTAGTCCCACTGCGGAAAAGTTGATATTTTCATCGTCCTACCCATGTATGCAGCGCATCCCATACGAAAACATAGCTTTTGTTGTTAATAAAACCGCACAAAGCTGATTTATCATATTTTATTAAAAAAATTATGCGCACCGCTATTGTGGCTTTTGTTTATTTGTTAAAGATTTTTTTATGGGAGAGCTGAGGGAAGGTGGGAAGCTGATGGGAATTTGTGGGGATGGGAATGGGTTGGGAGAGGAAGGGGAGGGGATGGAATGGGAAAGCCAAGGGTAGAAGAGGGGGCGGCGCTAGAGTGGTTAATGTGAGCCAAAGATGTAGGTCTGGTCGCTTGAGCAAGCTCAGTCTCAAGTTAGCTCGGTGGACCCATACACAAACAGCGGGAGTGTTGCGTTGTTACGAGAAGTTAGGTGCCTCGTAGGGCAGTGATAGTACTTTCGGCTCACAACCAAAAGTACCTGGAAGAGGTGGGACGTATGGGCAAGTCTCCGAAACCAACTGCCCTGTTAACTGGCAGTAAATAAGTACCTAGGAATTGCTTGACTCTTGTAGGTCGCATTCTCATGAAAACGTAAAATGTTCCAAATGTAAATAAGCCACACTGCTTGGCTTTCTTGGACTAACAGTTTGCCGGAGTTAATAATCCCAACAAAGCCTTAGAGTTAGTGGGAGTGGAGTCATGTTGTGCCAGTGTCAACACTGTGGTGGAGGCTCAGTACTTAGTTCACCCACTACCTCCCTCCCTGACCACACACAAGCACAGTAAACAATCCATCACCACTATCCGACGCTCATTAACGAAAACCATCGAATTTATTCTGATGTATCTTGCCCAGATGGGACTGGCACCCACAGTGAAATAGTGAAACTTATGTGAACCAAAATTGGGAGTACGGTGTATTTGAGGTCCTGATACCAGAGTGTGCACAGCTGACAAGGTGCTGTTGACACAAGTGACTTCTTTGAGCCTCACTGCCATATTAAACAAGTGAATTATCATCACTCACTCGGATTATAAAAATGTTTCAGTATTTACTTATTGGTATCATACACATTTCCGGTTATCAGGTAGGAGTTGTTTGTAGTTTTGTGTTGTGACATATAATATTATGTTTTGACTTGGTCGGGAGATCTACTTAATGTTATCGTGAATGTATATCTGGAGTATACCTGGAGAGGGTTCCGGGGGTCAACGTCCCCGCGGCCTGGTCTGGGACCAGGCCTTATGGTGGACCAGGGCCTGATCAACCAGGCTGTTACTGTTGGCCGCACGCAATGTTGTAATTTATATTGAAGATAATGTAATCAGGATTAACTACAGATAATGTCTTGTTCTTTACAGATGTCTGCCGACAGGATACAGAGTTTGAGGTGAGACATGTTAAGATCCCGACCTTTCTTCCTCAGCTGGGGAGAGTAATAACATGATGGTAACGTGATTCACAGGTGTCATGATACAATAGGTGACATGATACAATAGGTGGCATAATACAGTAGGTGGCATGATACAGTAAGTAACATATACAACAGGTAATATGATGCAGTAGGTGACACGATCCAGCAGGTGACACGATACAGAAGGTGACATGATATAGTAGGTGACATGATACAACAGGTGATATGATGAAATAAGTGACTTGATATGACTCATTCGACATGGATTCTAACTCCACCATACCCTGGTTTGTTTGCAATCGCTTTTTTACGATTTCATGAGGAGTGTGTATACTCCTTGATGTCGGTGAAGGTCTCTTGATCCAACCTGATTATACTCCTTGATGTCGGTGAAGGTCTCTTGATCCAACCTGATTATACTCCTTGATGCCGGTGAAGGTCTCTTGATCCAACCTGATTATGCCGATGAAGGTCTCTTGATCCAACCTGATTATACTCCTTGATGTCGGTGAAGGTCTCTTGATCCAACCTGATTATACTCATTGATGTCGGTGAAGGTCTCTTGATCCAACCTGATTATACTCCTTGATGTCGGTGAAGGTCTCTTGATCCAACCTGATTTTACTCCTTGATGCCGGTGAAGGTCTCTTGATACAACCTGATTATATCTCTTTCTGCAGGAGCTATAAACCCATACGCGCCGCCATGATTGTTATAATGATGTGTATGCTGATTTTTGTTTAGATTTTAACAATAAATGAATATAAATATTTTTGTTGTTTCCCCAGCTGGGTGTGTCGGGGGGAGGGGAGGTTCCCCCACCCGCTGGAGTGTGCAAGCTATGTGGAGTGTGTGGGTAGGGGCGGCGGCCTGTTCCCCCGCCTCCACACCTGCCCACGAGGGGCCTACAACCTTCACTCAGGCAGGTGTACCGCCAATGAACAGGTGTGTAATTGTTGCAGTTAAATATTTTTCCGCTGTGATCATCTACTCCTCACCACTTGTCACAAAACGCGAGTTCATGATTGTAACCATGTATAAACGTAAGTAAATTTACTTACTTACATGATTCATTACCTTTGTAACTTGTGAGTTCATTACCTTTGTAACTTGTGAGTTCATTACCTTTGTAACTTGTGAGTTCATTACCTTTGTAACTTGCTCAGCTATCAAAACTTTGTGGCCCAGTCCCTGGACCCATTATGTACCTCTGTAATTTTTGGACTACCGCCCACAGATCAACAAAATGTGATCAGCCGCGAGGGAGCTTTCTCTAAATTCAACTTCAATAACAAAAACATAAGGTGGGACCAAGTAAACCAAGTCCTAAATGATATAAACTGGGAAGATTGCCTAAGCATCACGGATCCCAACCTATGTCTAGAACAAATTAACTCTGTGGTACTCGAGGTTTGCTCAAGGCAAATTCCCTTAAGGAAAAGGAGGAGAAGATGCAAACTAGAAAGAGAGAGGCGCTCCCTATACAGGCGAAGGCAAAGAATAACGGAGCGGCTACAGGAGGCCAATATCTCTGAAATACGTAGGGAGACACTAGTCAGAGAAATAGCAAACATTGAATTAAAACTAATGGAATCTTACAGGAACCAAGAGACACGGGAAGAACAAAAAGCCATTAATGAAATTGAAATAAACCCAAAGTATTTCTTTTCCTATGCAAAATCAAAGTCGAGAACAACAACCAGTATTGGGCCCCTACTTAAACGGGATGGGTCCTACACAGATGACAGCAAGGAAATGAGTGAGTTACTTAAGTCCCAGTATGACTCAGTTTTTAGCGAGCCACTAACCAGACTGAAAATCGAAAACCTAAATGAATTTTTTATGAGAGTGCCACAAAATTTGACAGACGCTTGTCTTTCTGACATCACCACGACGCCAAATGACTTCGAAAAGGCAATAAATGACATGCCCATGCACTCTGCTCCAGGCCGAGACTCATGGAACTCCGTGTTCATCAAGAACTGCAAGAAGCCCCTATCACATGCTTTTAACATCTTATGGAGAGGGAGCATGGATACTGGGATCGTCCCGCAGCTACTAAAAACAACAGACATAGCCCCGCTCCACAAAGGGGGAAGTAAAGCAATAGCAAAGAACTACAGACCAATTGCGCTAACGTCCCATATCATAAAAATCTTTGAAAGGGTTCTAAGAAGCAAGATCGCCACCCATCTTGATACCCATCAATTGCACAAGCCAGGACAGCATTGGTTTAGAGCAGGCCGCTCCTGTCTGTCCTAACTACTGGACCACTACCTGCAGTCTACCTGGAGAGAATTCCAGGGGTCAACGCCCCCGCGGCCCGGTCCGTGACCAGGCCTCCTGTTGGACCAGAGCCTGATCAACCACGCTGTTACTGCTGGCCGCACGCAGTCCAACGTACGAACCACAGCCCGGCTGGTCAGGTACCGACTTTAGGTGCCTGTCCAGTGCCTGCTTGAAGACAGCCAGGGGTTTGTTAGTAATCCCCCTGATGTATGCTGGGAGGCAGTTGAACAATCTTGGGCCCCTGACACTTATTGTGTTGTCCCTCAACGTGCTAGTGGCACCCCTGCTCTTCATTGGGGGGATGTTACATCGCCTGCCGAGTCTTTTGCTTTCGTAGTTAGTTTGATATCTTTATTATGCACCCCATACCCATCCTGTGGGCGGTAGTCAAAAGATTACAGAGGTACATAATGGGTCCAGGGACTGGACCTCAAAGTTTGATAGCTGAGCAAGTTACAAAGGTAATGAACTCAGATGGTCACAATCATGACAAGTTACAAAGGTATTTGCAGATTACAGAGGTATATATAGGGTCCAGAGACTGGGCCCCAAAGTTTTGATAGCTGAACAAGGTACAATGGTAATTAAGGTAATGAAGCATGTAAGTAAATTTACTTACGTCTGTACATGGTTGCACTCATGAACAAATTATAAAGCAATGATCAATCTATTAGTCTACACCCAGCCACAACTGTAATGAGTTATTGGTGCAAATTTTAATTGTTGGGTCACACACACACACATATACATATACACATACATATATACACACACATACACACACATACATGTATATACATACACACATACACATACACACATATACATACACACACACACACACACACATGTCAATGCTTTATTTACAGGGAGCAAAGTCAGGGTATTTTTCCAGAATGGTCTGTAATATACCACTGTGGATAAAATACTTTGACATATCTTGAACATTACTGAATGAGTAGTCTCTGAATTCATTAATTTTATCGCACTCCAGTACATAATGACGAAGGGTGTGACAATAATCCAACTGGCAAAGTTTACATCTTGTTTGGTCTACATCTGGTGGTGGTGATTTAACCTGCCAAAGATACTTGTAACCCAGCCGGAGGGGGGCGGTAGTGACATCCAAGAGTCTGCTTATTTTGTTGGATGCACCATAGACATGTGGCTCCTCCTGCATGATAGAATGATGATAGATGGACTGACTGGTGTCAAACTCCCTGAGTCTTAAGTCAATAAAAATCAGTTGAAGTTCTTTCGTATTTTTTCGTAGGGAGTGATTTTTGTGTGCAAGTTTGGTACTAAGCCCTCGAGAATTTTTCATGTGTATATACTAATGTATCTCTCCCGCCTGCGTTCTAGAGAGTACAGGTTTAGGAACTTCAAGCGTTCCCACTTATGCGTGCGGTGAAGGTTCTCTGCACATTTTCAAGGTCAGAAATTTCACCCACCTTGAAAGGTGCCGTTAGTGTGCAGCAATATTCCAACCTAGATAGAACAAGCGATCTGTAAAGTGTCAACATGGGCTTGGCATCCCTGGTTTTGAAGGTTCTCATTATCCATCCTGTCATTTTTCGAGCAGATGCAATTGCTACTTTGTTATGGTCCTTGAAGGTGAGATCTACGACAAGGTAATGGATGCTCTAGAAGATAAACAGAATGCAGATGTTATATACACAGATTTTGCAAAAGCCTTTGACAAGTGTGACCATGGTGTAATAGCACACAAAATGCGTGATAAAGGAATAACAGGAAATGTTGGTAGATGGATCTATAATTTCCTAACATGTAGAACACAAAGAGTAGTAGTCAACAGAGTAAAGTCTGAGGCAGCTACTGTGAAAAGCTCTGTTCCACAAGGCACAGTACTTGCTCCCATCCTATTCCTCATCCTCATATCAGATATTGACAGGGATATAAGCCACAGTGCTGTGTCTTCCTTTGCAGATGACACCCGAATCTGTATGACAGTGTCCACCGTTGAAGACACGACTAGACTCCAAGCAGACATAAACCAAATCTTTTTAAATGGGCTGCAGAAAACAATATGAAGTTCAATGATGAGAAATTTCAATTACTCAGATACGGAAAACGTGAAGACATTAAAATATCATCGGAGTACAAAACTAATTCCAACCACACAATAGAGCGAAAAACTAATGTCAAAGACCTGGGAGTGATCATGTCAGAGGATCTCACCTTCAAGGACCATAACAAAGTAGCAATTGCATCTGCTCGAAAAATGACAGGATGGATAATGAGAACCTTCAAAACCAGGGATGCCAAGCCCATTTTGACACTTTACAGATCGCTTGTTCTATCTAGGCTGGAATATTGCTGCACACTAACGGCACCTTTCAAGGCGGGTGAAATTGCTGACCTTGAAAATGTGCAGAGAACCTTCACCGCACACATAAGTGCGATAAACCACCTCAACTACTGGGAACGCTTGAAGTTCCTAAACCTGTACTCTCTAGAACGCAGGCGGGAGAGATATATTATTATATACACATGGAAAATTCTCGAGGGCTTAGTACCAAACTTGCACACAAAAATCACTCCCTACGAAAGCAAAAGACTCGGCAGGCGATGTAACATCCCCCCAATGAAGAGCAGGGGTGCCACTAGCACGTTGAGGGACAACACAATAAGTGTCAGGGGCCCAAGATTGTTCAACTGCCTCCCAGCATACATCAGGGGGATTACCAACAAACCCCTGGCTGTCTTCAAGCAGGCACTGGACAGGCACCTAAAGTCAGTACCTGACCAGCCGGGCTGTGGTTCGTACGTTGGACTGCGTGCGGCCAGCAGTAACAGCCTGGTTGATCAGGCTCTGGTCCAACAGGAGGCCTGGTCACGGACCGGGCCGCGGGGGCATTGACCCCTGGAATTCTCTCAAGGTAGACTCAAGGTAGACAGGATGTGTATGGGGTGCATAATAAAGATATTAAACTTAACGCACACACACCTGCCTGGCGAGGTGTCTAAGTGGGCGCCTGTGACGAGTGGGGTTCCACAGGGGTCAATCCTAGGACCGGTGCTGTTTCTGGTATTTGTGAACGACATGACGGAAGGAACAGACTCCGAAGTGTCCCTGTTTGCAGATGATGTGAAGTTGATGAGAAGAATTCAATCGGACGAGGACCAGGCAGAATTACAAAGGGATCTGGACAGGCTGCAAGCCTGGTCCAGCAATTGGCTCCTGGAGTTCAACCCTCCCAAGTGCAAAGTCATGAAGATTGGGGAAGGGCAAAGAAGACCGCAGACGGAGTACAGTCTAGGGGGACAGAGACTACAAACCTCACTCAAGGAAAAAGATCTTGGGGTGAGTATAACACCATGCACATCTCCTGAGGCGCACATCAACCAAATAACAGCTGCAGCATACGGGCGCCTAGCAAACCTAAGAACAGCATTCCGACATCTTAATAAGGAATCGTTCAGGACCCTGTACACTGTGTACGTTAGGCCCATATTGGAGTATGCAGCACCAGTTTGAACCCACACCTAGACAAGCACGTAAAGAAACTAGAGAAAGTGCAAATGTTTGCAACACGACTAGTCCCGGAGCTAAGGGGTGTTTCCTACGAGGGAAATCGACCTGACGACACTGGAGGACAGGAGAGATAGGGTTGACATGATAACGACATAAAATACTGAGAGGAATTGACAAGGTTGACAGAGACAGAATGTTCCAGAGATGGGACACAGCAACAAGGGGACACAGTTGGAAGTTGAAGACTCAGATGAATCACAGGGATGTTAAGAAGTATTTCTTCAGTCACAGAATGGTCAGGAAGTGGAATAGTTTGGGAAACGATGTAGTAGAGGCAGGACCCATTCATAGCTTTAAGAAGAGGTATGATAAAGCTTATGGCGCAGGGAGAGTGACCCAGTAGCGGCCAGTGAAGAGGCGGGGCCAGGAGCTATGACTCGACCCCTGCAACCACAACTATGTGAGTACACACACTATGAGCTATGACTCGACCCTTGCAACCACAAATAGGTGAGTACACACACACACACAGGAGTCTGGCTGTGTGAATAAAGTACTGTGTACTCTGATGCTGAGTTTGCAGGATCGAATCCTGCTGTGGACTGAGAGATAATGTTTATCACGGAGCAGGAGACAATAGACCTAGTAGCGACCAGCACATACATATGAAATGCTCTGCATATATAGGGGCTTTCGGCATGTACACCCAAATGTCATTCTCCTTTGTTCAAACATTGTATAATTCTGAAATAAATATTATCATTATTATACACACACACTGGACAAGGATCAGACAGTTTTGACATGCAACACCGGGGTATCTTTATTATCAAGACATTTCGCCAACCTGTGGTTTTATCAGTTCAATACAGAGATAATCTTCTGGAAACAGAAGAAGACGAGGTAATTAGTCCCTCAGCCTTGATAGACTAACAAAAATACCCAGGCGTTGCACATGTCTTATTTATCAACTTATCGGTATTATGAACCATTAACGTAATGATACACGAATTCTGGACGGCTGACTGTACCTACATTGTACCTCGCTAGTGATACCTCATAAATTTATCTCTTGGTTCGTCTTGGTCTTTATGGTAGAGCAAACATGCCCTTTGATTGTAGAATAAAAAATGCATTTTTCAGCAGAAAGTATCTGTTCAAGTGTTGTTTTAAATAATGCTTATCCGAATCAAGTATTAAGATCGACCGAGTTCTGGAAATTATTTTATAACATGGTTTAGTTAAGTAACGAGAATAAATATTCACTCTTCGTACGTTGGGCTACGTACGGCCAGCAGTAACAACGTGGGTGATCAGGCCCAAATCCACCGGGAGGCCGTGTCAAGGACTCGGCCCCGGGGGCGTTGATCCCCGGAACGCCCTCTAGGTAGGTAGACTCTTTAATTATTATTTATAGCTGCTTGAAACTGCTTAACTGTTACTCGGATGTAATATAATTGTGCTAAGATATAATTATGTTTTACAGGCTCCCTGGTGCAGGTCCGCAGGCCGTGACGGCACAGTCAACACCATAGAGAGTGGGAGAAGGTTTGTCTTATCTGACTCCACTTCCATACAGCCTGTACGCTCCCCCTCACACGACGTGCTCTGCCTGGGTGACCTGGGGTTCGCCTGCGCCTCTTGCATGCAGACTGTGGTGTGTGCAGAGGGTCAGGCCTTCATGTACCCCTGCCCGTCTGCCACACGCTGCATCAATCACCCCAGCTTTTCTGGTGCTGTGTGTTACCCCAACGTCACCCTGTACCACTGTGGTTGTGATGACGGTGACAACGTCTTGCCAGATCCCTATAACCTTGCAGCCTTTCTCTTCTGCGAAGCTAAAGGCAGCGACCCTGAAGTGATCCCCTGCTCTGAAGGGTTCAACTTTGATCCAGACACCAAGAAGTGTGTAGCAGCGCCTCAAACTCCACCATGTGAGGTCCCAGGCAGTTTTCCTGTGCCTGACAAGTGCCGATGGTTCTATACCTGTATACCGGACGGGTCCGGCGGATGGAAGCAGCAACAGGGCGTGTGCCCCAACCAACACCAAGTATACAGTCAGGAGTTGGGAAGGTGTAGCGACCCCGACGCCATCCCTCGAGATGACCCTTGCAGCGCCAGGGACAAAGTCGTGACCCATTATACTTGCACTTTTTGGCAGCTTCTTTTCGTTGTGTTCTTCCCGCACAAGATAGCCACCATCTGTTCCTCCCAAGGTTCACGCTCTTTGTTGCATTCGTAGTGACACACACACACACACACTGAACACATCTCCTGAGGCGCACACCCCGGTGGCCTGGTGGCTAAAGCTCTCGCTTCACGCACGGAGGGCCCAGGTTCAATTCCCGGCTGGGCGGAAACATTTCGAAGTGTTTCCTTACACACACACACATACAACAGGCCTAGTGTCTAAGCAACATGTGCCTAGGACAAAATGGTAACTAACATCAACCAAATAACTGCTGCGGCATACGGACGACTAGCAAACCTATGGATAGCATTCCGACATCTCAGTAAGGAGTAGTTCAGGACTCTGTACACAGCGTACATCAGGCCCATATTGGAGTATGCAGCACCAGTTTGGAACCCACACCTGGCCAAGCACGTCAGGAGATAATGTCCCGGAGTTAAAGGGCATGTCTTACGAGGAGAAGTTAAGGGAAATCAACCTGACGACACTGGAGGACAGGAGGGACAGGGAAGACATGATAACAACGTATAAAATACTGAGAAGAATCGACAAGGTGGACAGGGACAGGATGTTTCAGAAATTGGACACAGCAACAAGGGGTCACAATTGAAAGTTGAAGAATCAGATGAGTCACAGGGATGTCAGGAAGTATTTCTTCAGTCACTAGAGTTGTCAGGAAGTGGAATAGTCTGGAAAGAGAGGTGGTGGAGGCAGGATCCATATATACCTTTAAAAAAACGTATGATAAAGCTCACGGAGCAGGGAGTGACCTAGTAGTGACCAGTGAAGAAGCGGGGCTAGGAGTTATGAATCGACCCCTGCAACCACAGTTAGGTGAGTACTCCCTCATGGAGGAGGAAGAGAGTGGACCTAGTAGCGACCAGCGAAGATACGGGGCCAGGAGCTATGAATTGACCCCAACAATCACAAATAGGTGAGTACAACAGGAAAATGCAACCTCCCTTTCTGTAAGCTTTTCCACCCTGAAATGTGTCACTCATCAGTTCAGGAAAGACAGTGCTATAACCTATATTGCCAGGCACACCACCTAAAGGGTACAAGACGACACATAACATCCAAACCATGGAAAAACCTGGGAAGCCAAAGCCACTCCAGAGAGAGAGGCTTTTTAGCGTCAGGAAGGAAAAAAAGCTGGCAGGAAATGACAGAAATCGTACACCAACTGCAATCATTTCTGGAGTGGAACCACAGTCAATGGCCTCCACTCCAGAACAACAGATATTAGTGCAAGGAAAAAAGAACCCCTCCCCAATACCACCAATCCGACGACACTCATCTTTGCAAATATACAGGGTCTAAAGCCAGCGACGAACAACAAAATACCTTACATCCGTGGACTGCTTACAGAGTCAAATGCAATGTTTGCGGCTTTCACAGAGACTCACATAAAAGATCACTTGGACAATGAAATATGGACCCCTGGCTACAACCTATACAGATGTGACAGAGTGAACAGGCAAAAGGGGGGGAAAGGGGTTGGCCTGTATATCACAGTCACTTATATGCTCAGAACTACTAAATGCCTCAAATAATGTAGTTGAAGTTTTAGCAGTAAAGATCGAGAATCAAAACCTGGTCATCGTGGTTGTATACAAGCCTCCGGATGCAACGTCCCAACAATTCCAGGAACAGCTTCTGAAAATTGACCACTGTCTGGAAAACCTTCCAGCTCCTGCCCCCAACATCTTGCTCCTGGGGGACTTCAACCTAAGGCACCTAAAATGGAGGAATATTGCAACTAATGTGGTACCAGAGATAACACCAGGAGGCAGCTCAGATGAAAACTCGCACATAAATCTCTTCACCAAATTCACCTTAAACCAGCAAATAATAGAGCCTACAAGATTGGAGAATACGCTGGACCTCATCTTCACTAACAATGATGATCTGATACGAAATGTCATCATATCAAAAACGATATACTCAGATCACAACATAATAGAGGTCCAGACATGTATGACGGGGGCCCCAGATCGACAAAATGTGATCAGTCACGAGGAAGCCTTCTCCAATTTCAACTTCAATAACAAAAACATAAGGTGGGACGAAGTAAACCAAGTCCTAAATGATATAAACTGGGAAGATAGCCTAAGCATCACGGATCCTAACCTATGTCTAGAACAAATTAACTCTGTGGCACTTGAGGTTTGATCAAGGCAAATTCCCTTAAGGAAAGGGAGGAGAAGATGTAAACTAGAAAGAGAGAGGCACTCCCTATACCGGCGAAGGCAAAGAATAACAGAGCGGCTACAAGAGGCCAATATATCTGAAATACACACACAACCCGCACATATAAAAGGGAGGAGCTTACGACGACGTTTCGGCCCGACTTGGACCATTTACAAAGTCACAAGCGTCGTAAGCTCCTCCCTTTTATATGTGCGGGTTGTGTGTGTATTGTTCCAGTCACGGTATGGTGCCTTTTTTGTTATATCTGAAATACGTAGGGAGGCACTGGTCAGAGAAATAGCAAACATCGAATTAAAACTAAAGGAATCTTACAGGAATCTTTATTTCTTTTCTTATGCCAAAACAAAGTCGAGAACAACATCCAGTATTAGGCCCCAACTAAAACGAGATGGGTCCTACACAGATGACAGCAAGGAAATGAGTGAGTTACTTAAGTCCCAGTATGACTCAGTTTTTAGCGAGCCGCTACCCAAACTGAAAGTTGAAGACCTAAATGATTTTTTATGAGAGTGCCACAGAACCTGGTAGACGCAAGCCTATCTGACATTACCCTGACGCCACATGACTTCGAAAAGGCAATAAATGACATGCCCATGCACTCCGCTCCAGGCCCTGACTCATGGAACTCAGTGTTCATCAAGAACTGCAAGAAGCCCCTATCACGTGCTTTTAACATCCTATGGAGAGGGAGCATGGACACTGGGGTCGTCCCGCAGTTACTAAAAACAACAGACATAGCCCCACTCCACAAAGGGGGCAGTAAAGCAATAGCAAAGAACTACAGACCAATAGCGCTAACGTCCCATATCATAAAAATCTTTGAAAGGGTTCTAAGAAGCAAGATCGCCACTCATCTAGATAACCATCAATTACACAACCCAAAGCAGCATGGGTTTAGAGCAGGTCGCTCCTGTCTGTCCCAACTACTGGACCACTACGACAAGGTCCTGGATGCTCTAGAAGACAAACAGAATGCAGATGTTATATACACAGACTTTGCAAAAGCCTTTGATAAGTGTGACCATGGTGTAATAGCACACAAAATGCGTGATAAATGAATAACAGGAAAAGTTGGTAGATGTATCTATAATTTCCTAACAAGTAGAACACCAAGAGTAGTAGTCAACAGAGTAAAGTCTGAGGCGGCTACGGTGAAAAGCTTTGTTCCACAAGGCACAGTACTCGCTCCCACCCTGTTCCTCATCCTTATATCGGACATAGACAGGGATATCAGCCACAGTGCCGTGTCTTCCTTTGCAGATGACACCAGAATCTGCATGACAGTGTCCACCATTGAAGACACTGCAAGACTCCAAGCAGACATCAACCAAATCTTTAAATGGGCTGCAGAAAACAATATGAAGTTCAATGATGAAAAATTTAAATTACTCCGATATGGAAAACGTGAGGAAATTAAAATCTCATCGGAGTATAAAACAAATTATAACCACACAATAGAGCGAAAAACTAATGTCAAAGACCTGGGAGTGATCATGACAGAGGATCTCACCTTCAATGACCATAACACTGTAGCAATCGCATCTGCTAGAAAAATGAGAGGATGGATAATGAGAACCTTCAAAACCAGGGATGCCAGTTGACACTTTTCAGGTCGCTTGTTCTATCTAGGCTGGAATATTGCTGCACACTAACTGCACCTTTCAAGGCAGGTGAAATTGCTGACCTAGAAAATGTACAGAGAACCTTCACGGCACGCATAACTGCAATAAACCACCTCAATTACTGGGAACGCTTGAAGTTACTAAACCTGTAATCCCTGGAACGCAGGCGGGAGAGATACATTATTATATACACTTGGAAAATCCTAGAGGAATTAGTACCAAACTTGCACACGAGTGTCACTCCCTACGAAAGCAAAAGACTCGGCAGACGATGTAACATCCCCCCAATGAAAAGCAGGGGTGCCACTAGCACGTTGAGAGACAACACAATAAGTGTCAAGGGCCCAAGACTGTTCAACTGCCTCCCAGCATACATAAGGGGGATTACCAATAGATCTCTGGCTGTCTTCAAGCAGGCACTGGACAGGCACCTAAAGTCGGTGCCTGACCAGCCAGGCTGTGGTTCGTACGTTGGACTGCGTGCGGCCAGCAGTAACAGCCTAGTTGATCAGGCTCTGATCCAACATGAGGCCTGGTCACAGACCGGGCCGCAGGGGCGTTGACCCCTGGAACTCTCTCCAGGTAAACTCCAGGTAAACACACACACACTAAACCTATGAATCGACCCATGCAACCACAATTATGTGAGTATACACAACCTCGGGGCTATGAATCGACCCCCTCCCCTATATACCTGGAGAGAGTTCCGGGGGTCAACGCCCGCGCGGCCCGGTCTGTGACCAGGCCTCATGGTGGATCAGGGCCTAATCAAATAGGCTGTTACTGTTGGCCGCACGCAACCCGACGTACGAACCACAGTCCGGCTGGTCAGGTACTGACTTTAGGTGCCTGTCCAGTGCCTGCTTGAAGACAGCGAGGGGTCTATTGGTAATCCCCCTTATGTATGCTGGGAGGCAGTTAAACAGTCTTTGCCCCCTGACACTTATTGTGTTGTCTCTTATCGTGCTAATGAGTACACACGAAAAGGTACACAGTGCTAAGGTACACAGTGTTAAGGTATACCGTGTTA
This sequence comes from Cherax destructor, assembly GCA_009830355.1. Taxonomy (NCBI): domain Eukaryota; kingdom Metazoa; phylum Arthropoda; class Malacostraca; order Decapoda; family Parastacidae; genus Cherax; species Cherax destructor. The sequence continues at coordinate 14,521 of WNWK01018684.1, read as the reverse complement.
ATTAATTAATATATTTATTTCTACAAATACGTACATGTACAAGGTATACAGGCCTAGCTGACATCAATGACATACTACTATATAGAAAGCCCATTGTTATGCTGAGCATTTCGGGAAAATCAGATCAGTTTTGTCCCAGGATGCGACCCACACCAGTCGACTAACACCCAGGTACCCATTTTACTGATGGGTGAATATAGACAACCGGTGTAAGGAAACACGTCCAATGTTTCCACCCCTTCGCCGGGAATCGAACCCGGACCCTCACCGTGTGAAGCGAGAGCTTTTGCCACCAGGCCACGGGGCACACACACACACATAGTGTTAAGGTACACAGTGTTAAGGTACACAGTGTTAAGGTACACAGTGTTAAGATACACAGTGTTAAGGTACACAGTGTTAAGGTACACAGTGTTAAGATACACAGTGTTAAGGTACACAGTGTTAAGGTACACAGTGTTAAGATACACAGTGTTAAGGTACACAGTGTTAAGATACACAGTGTTAAGATACACAGTGTTAAGGTACACAGTGTTAAGATACACAGTGTTAAGGTACACAGTGTTAAGGTACACAGTGTTAAGGTACACAGTGTTAAGGTACACAGTGTTAAGGTACACAGTATTAAAGGTACACAGTGTTAAGGTACACAGTGTTAAGGTACACAGTGTTAAAGTACACAGTGTTAAGGTACACAGTGTTAAGGTACACAGTATTAAAGGTACACAGTGTTAAGGTACACAGTGTTAAGGTACACAGTGTTAAGGTTTACAGTGTTAAGGTACACAGTATTAAGGTACACAGTCTTCCATAAGAATCTCACGCTCCTCTTTCAGTATATCAGGTTCAATATCTGAACATATTTGCTTCTTCACGCCTCACGTCAACAAATGAAAATGCAAACATTTTCAAATGTAAACATGGTCAATGGTGTGTTGTAAACATTTTCACACAAACTCTTATGCTGAGTACACATGACGAGGTCTTCATGTTTTTGATAGACAATGAAGATTTCTTCCTTAATTTTTTATGTATAGTTCGCAAATGTTTTGTATTGTGTAATCTTAGGATAGGTGAAGCTGTTAGGAAGCTGCTACACTCAAATACTTAAGTTAAATTTCGAATGTTCATGAAATTTGTGACGGCCTAAGAATTTTCAGCGAATTAAAGTCTCTCGCTAAGTATGCTTTTCTTCTGTAAGTTCACAAAAGAAGGCTACAGAAAAAAAAAGAAACAGCAAATTGTTTGGCTTATTAGGTTTAAAGCCTATCGACTACACGAAAGTCGTTAAGGTTGCGTGTTATGTGTTCACCAGCCAAGGATAAGTTAAAACACACACATACACTCACACACACACACACACACACACACACACACACACACACAGTGCAAAGGTTTGCGACAAGGTTAGTTCCACAACTCAGGGGTCTGTCCTATGAAGAAAGGTTGAGAGAAATAGGACTAACAACACTGTAGGAAAGAAGGGTCAGAGGAGACATGATAACGACATACAAAATACTGCGGGGAATTGACAAGGTAGACAGTGACAGGATGTTCCAGAGAGGGAACACAGAAACAAGGGGACACAACTGGAAGCTGAAGACTCAGATGAGTCAAAGGGATGTTAGGAAGCATTTCTTCAGCCACAGAGTAGTCAGGCAGTGGAATAGTCTAGAGAAAGATATAGTGGAGGCAGGAACCATACATAGTTTTAAGACAAGGTATGATAAAGCTCATGGAGCAGGGAGAGCAGAGACCCAGTAGCGGACAGAGAAGAGGCGGGGCCAGGAGCTGAGTTTCGACCCCTGCAACCACAATTAGGTGAGTACAATTAGGTGAGTACAGGGATTAAGCTCAGGATATGCACACAGATGCACACCTCTACTAGTGACTAGCAGTAACAGCGTGACAAAGATAGTGCCATCAGTTAAAACATGGAATGTAACAAAGCTAAAATACTTCTGCGTTATATTTTAAACCTTCAAGATGAGAGGCTTGCTGAAACCAAAGAATTCACGGGAAAGCATTAAACCTGCAGGGGTCATACATCGCCTGAGGAATGGAGGTAATCAAGTTTGATGCGAAGAGGAGGAGGAGGAGGATAGCTCCAAATAAATGTTATTACTATGTAAGATAAAATAATTTTTTTGGAATAACTGGTTCAGCTTTAATAATTATCAGAAATGATAACCTGTAAGGAATACTAAGAATGGTCACTGGTGTGTAGTGTGACCTGTAGGGATGGTCACTGGTGTGTAGTGTGACCTGTAGGGATGGTCACTGGTGTGTAGTGTGACCTGTAGGGATGGTCACTGGTGTGTAGTGTGACCTGTAGGGATGGTCACTGGTGTGTAGTGTGACCCATAAGGATGGTCACCGGTGTGTATTGTGACCCGTAAGGATGGTCACCGGTGTGAAGTGTGACCTATAAGGATAGTCACTGGTGTGTAGTGTGACTCGTAAGAATGGTCACCAGTGTGTAGTGTGACCTATAAAAATGGTCACTGATGTGTAGAGTAACCTATATACACATATATATTTGATTAATGAATCTACATAATTTGATTAATGAATCTCAGCATGGGTTCACGAGAGGTCGTTCCTGCCTAACAAATTTACTGACGTTTTTCAATAAAACATTTGAGGCAGTAGACAGTGATAAAGAATATGATATAGTTTACTTGGATTTCAGTAAGGCCTTCGATAGAGTACCTCACAAGAGACTCTTAAGAAAGGTGGCAGCTCATGGTATAGGAGGTAAAGTTCTAGCATGGATAGAGGCATGGCTTACCAATAGAAAGCAGAGAGTTTCCATTAATGGGGTCAAATCTGAATGGGGATTAGTCACTAGTGGCGTTCCACATAGATCAGTTTTAGGCCCATTGTTGTTCATAATTTACATAAATGACCTTGATGAAGGAATTGCAAGTGACATGAGTAAATTTGCTGATGATACAAAAATAGGCCGTATGATTCATTCTGAGGAGGATACCAGTGAACTCCAGGAGGATTTGGACAAATTAATGTCTTGGTCTGAAAAGTGGCAGATGAAGTTCAATGTGGACAAGTGTAAGGTACTAGTCGTTGGTAATGAAAATATCCCTCGAATTTATAAACTAGGTGAAGTAGAGCTTGATCATACAGAATGTGAAAAAGACTTGGGAGTCATGGTAAGCAGGAATCTAAAGCCAAGACAACAGTGCCTAAGTGTGCGCAATAAGGCTAACAGATTACTAGGATTTATTTCAAGAAGTATAAGCAACAGAAGTCCAAAAGTTATTTTACAGCTCTATACATCACTAGGGAGACCTCATTTGGATTATGCAGCTCAGTTTTGGTCTCCTTACTACAGGATGGATATAGATTCATTGGAGAACATACAAAGAAGAATGACTAAAATGATTTACAGTATAAGAAATCTCCCGTATGAAGATAGACTTAGAGTGTTGAATCTCCACTCTCTGGAGAGACGTAGAATGAGGGGAGATATCATCGAGGTGTACAAGTGGATGATGGGCATAAACAAAGGAGATATTAATAAAATACTGATGATATCGCACCAAGTAAGAACCAGAAATAACGGATTTAAATTGGATAAATTTAGATTTAGAAAGGACATAGGCAAGTACTGGTTTTCGAACAGAGTTGTAGATGCGTGGAACAATCTTCCGAGTACTGTGATAGAGGCTAGGACCTTGGGTGGCTTTAAAAAGAGATTGGACAAATATATGAGTGGGAGGGGCTGGGTTTGATTGGTGTCGTGAGTACGGGAATAAATTCTTAGGTAGTGGTGGTTTTGATATGGCCCTGCCTTGTATGGGCCAGTAGGCCTTCTGCAGTGTTCCTCCATTCTTATGTTCTTATGTTCTAATGTGCGTTCCTATGCCTAGCCCTGTGAGATGGAAATAAATGGTATAAAATACCGACACAATGGAAAAATAAACACATAAGCAGTATAATGTGATCCTTTATTGACAACGTTTCGCCCACGCAGTGGGCTTTATCGAGTCACAGACAGATCTACCTGGAAAATGAGCAACATGGAGATATATATAGGGTACAGTCAGGTGGAGAATGCTGGGTCAGGTGGAGAAAGCTAAACCACATACTAAGATATCTATGCCATTCCTGGTTATACTAACCAGCGAATTATTAACAATAATGCACAAGAGATGCATTGGGGAATATATAATAAAGTTTAAATCCAAATACCTAAAAAACCTCTCACAGTTATAAACATCTATAGATTACCCCAGTCAAACATTCAACAATTTAGTGAAAATTAGGAAGTATGATTGCATGACACATGAACAAAGACCACTTAATCCTCACAGGGACTTCAATATAAACCTCCTAAAACGGACCCACAAGTAACAATTACAAAACATGAGCAACTCTTTCTCCGACAATAACAAATTTACGAGAATCTCTGAGACCTGTGCCTTCTATTAGACCATATCTGGTTCACCATATCCCCATTAAAATCAAGCATAATCACAGACAATACCACAGACCACTACCCAACCTTTCCAAACAAATCTCAAAATTACCACTAGAGTTACTAAAGTTACCTTCAGACTAATAATGAGACAGCTATAAATAACTTTATAACAGTATGACAAACCGACTGGCAAACAGAAATGAAACTTCCCAGATACTGACATGTTTTAATTTTTTTAAAAAAGACCCAATACCTCTATAACAACATTGCCCAAAAAACTAAACAAATCACAACAAAGAACATAACATAAGAACATAAGAATGGAGCAGGGGAAGGCCTATCCCATACAAGGCAGGCCTTATCAAAACCACCACTACCAAAATTTCTCCTGTATTCATACACTAACCAAACCAGCCCCTCCCACTATATATTTGTCCAATCTCTTTTAAAGCCACCCAAGGTTTAGCCTCTATCACCCTACTCGGAAGATTGTTCCAGCATCTACAACTTGTTCAAAAAGTACCCTATGTCCTTTCTAAATCTAAATTTATCCAATTTAAATCCGTTATTTCTCGTTCTTACTTGGTTCGATATCTCGTATTTTATTAATTCTCCTTTGTTTTCCATCTCCACTTGTACACCTCGATGATATCTCCCCTCATTTCTACATCTCTCAGAAGTGGAGATTCAATGCCTAAGTCTATCTTCATACGGGAGATTTCTTATACTGAAATCATTTTAGTCACTCTTCTTTGTATGTTCTCCAATGAATTATATCCATCCTGTAGTAAGGAGACCAAAACTGAGCTGCATAATCCAAATGAGGTCTCACTAGTGATGTATAGAGCTGTAAAAATAACTTTTGGACTTCTGTTTTATTCTTGAAATAAATCCTAGTAATCTGTTAGCCTTATTGCGCACACTTAGGCACTGTTGTCTTGGCTTTAGATTTCTGCTTACCATGACTCCCAAGTCTTTTTCACATTCTGTATGATCAAGCTCAACTTCACCTAGTTTATAAATTCGAGGATATTTTCATTACACTTGTCCACATTGAACTTCATCTGCCACTTTTCAGACCAAGACATTAATTTATCCAAATCCTCCTGGGTTCACTGGTATCTTCCTCAGAATGAATTATACGGCCTATTTTTGTATCATCAGCAAATTTACTCATGTCACTTTAATTCCTTCATCAAGGTCATTTATGTAAATTATGAACAACAATGGGCCCAAAACTGATCCTTGTGGAACGCCACTAGTGACAAATCCCCATTCAGATTTGACCCCATTAATGGAAACTCTGCTTTCTATTGGTAAGCCATGCCTCTATCCATGCTAGAACTTTACCTCCTATACCATGAGCTGCCACCTTTCTTAAGAGTCTCTTGTGAGGTACTCTATCAGAAGGCCTTACTGAAATCAAGTAAACTATATCATATTCTTTATCACTGTCTACTGCCTCAAATGTTTTATTGAAAAACGTCAGTAAATTTGTCAGGCAGTAACGACCTCTAAACCCATGCTGAGATTCATTAATCAAATTATGTTCTTCAAGGTGACTTCTGATAATATCAGCTATAATTGATTCTAAAATTTGCCTACTATAGACGTGGAGGCTTATTGGACGGTAATTTGATGGAATGGACTTATCCCCTGATTTGAATATAGGAACTACATTAGCTATCTTCCACATCTCTGGCACAACACCGTTAGGATGGACGTATTAAACACATTCGTTAATGGCTGACTAAGTTCCATTTTGCATTCTTTAAGTACCCTGGAAAACAAACTCGTCGGGTCCCGGGACTTATTTTGCTTCAGTTTATCTATCTGTTTGATAACCATATCCCTCGTGACAGTAATATTAGTTAATTTGAATTCTTCAGGAACTGAATAATTGTTATTTCTGGAATCTCATTTACGTCTTCTTGTGTAAAGACTGACAAAAAATAGTCATTAAATAGAGAACACATTTCCAGTTCGTTATCCGTCAGCTGTCCATTCCAATTTTCAGAGGTCCTACCTTTTCCTCACCTTCGTCCTGTACACTTGAAAGAACCCTTTTGGATTAGTCTTTGATTCATTAGCAAAATCTCATAGTCCGTTTAGCCTTTTTTAATCCCCTTTTACTTCTCTTTTCAACTGAACATATTGGTCAATAAGGTTAACATCTCCTCTTTTGATGCGCCTATAAATTCCTTTTTCCCCCCTAATAGATGTTTTACCCTCCTGTTAATCCATTTGGGATCGTTATTATTTGACCTAAATTCTCTCTGGGAATAAACATACTCTGTGCACGTTGTACATTATTAAGAAAAAATCATAAACGCAGATCCCATCGCAATCGTTAGCTAGATTACCCCAGTCGAGATTAGACAGGTGTTCCTAAGTCCAATATAATCGGCAGAACAAAAATCAGGAACTTTTACCATATTATCCCTATTCTCGTACTCCCATGTAATATTAAAGTAATGGATTTGTGATCACTAGCTCCAAGCTCTTCAGTGATCTCAGATTATTTACAAGAGTTTCTTTATTTGACAAGACTAGGTCGAGCAAATTATTACCTCTGGTAGGCTCCGTCACACACTGCTTCAGAAAACAGTCCCGAACTACTTCCATAAAGTCACTGGACTCCAGATTACCGGTCAAAGAAGTCAGTCAATTTGACTAAAGTTAAAATCCCTACTATCATTACGTTATTGTCCTAGAAGCCCTAACAATTTCGTCCCAAAGAAGTCTCCCTCTATCGTGATCCAAGCCTGGAGGTCGGTATATTACACCTAGAATCAGTTTTCTTGACCTTCTAGAAACTCTACCCAAACAGATTCTGTTAATGATCCATCTATTTTTATGCCTGTTTTATGCAGCAATTTATATTTTCTCGTACATACAATGCAACTCCACCCCTTTCCCATTATATCTATCTACATGGAACAACTTAAACCCTGAATATGACACTCGGCAATCATATCCCGACTCTTGGTATTATACCATGTTTCAGTTATTGCAATGACATCAAAGTTCCCAGAACATGCTACCAAACGTAATTCGTTAATTTTATTTCTGGCGCTTCTACAGGGTTTGTATAAAATACATTGATATGTATCTTCGTGAACCTTTTTCAGCTTTTTTTTTTAAAAATTTCTGTTACTATCATTACCCTGTGTCACTCGATTACTGTTATTGTTATGATTTATGATATCAAAGCCTGAATCAATATTTTGTCCCCCATTATTTACCATTCCTAAACCCATACCTCTAACTAATTAGTTTAAAGCCCTAACAACATCCTCAACTGAGCTGCGAAAATCCTACACCTTCCCTGGATAAGTGAACCCCATCCCTGGCATACATATCATTTCGGCCATAGAAGGGTCCCAGTTGTCAATGAATGGGACTGCATTATCCTTACAGTGTTTGTCCAGCCAGCAATTTATACCAATCGCTCTGGACAGCCATTCATTTCAACACCCCTTCTTGGCAAAATGCCACATATAACAGGGCTCCCTCCCTTCTTCCCAATGATGTCTATTGCTGCCTATACCTACTCAACTAAATCCTCACTTCTACGCTTGGATACATCATTGCCTCCAGCACTGAGGCAGATAATAGGATTGATCCCATTACCATGCAAATTTGTCAAGCCGGCTAACAATGTCTTCCATCCCAGCCCCAGGAAAGCAAACCCTCTGTCTCCTACTCCTATCTGTCAAACAGAAGGCCCTATCTATATATCTAACTTGGCTATCCCCATCAACAACAATGTTTTTACCTTCCTTGGTACAGTTCGTCGGACGTTCCCAGTAGTCGACTCACATTCGTCTGGTAGCACAGAAAGGATTTCGAAGTTTCCACAGCAGTCTCTTTCTTCTTCGTCGTTACTACCTCTCCATTCGTCTTCTTGATTTTCAACTTGTCCCATGCTGTCCGGCCACTGCCCAGGTTCCCTTCTTGACCTGAGGACTCACAACAGGAGGACTACTACGAATCCTCTTGTTTTCCTCCGTCAATCGCCGTATCTCAAGCTTCGCTACCCTCAATTCCTCCTTAAGCTGCTGGTAAAGTTGCTCAATAGGGGGCATCTTGATTCAGTCCACAGGGAGTACACTAGACACGTCTTCACAGTACACTAGACACGTCTTCACCCCCAGCATACTCAAATCCATTAATATAAAGCACCTATATGAAAAACAGTACAGAATGGGGCAAATAACAAGAGAGCAAACAAAACGCTACTCATCAAACCTAACGAGTCTGATAAGAAGGTCAAAAATTGTACTATGAGAACAGATTACATAACTTAAAGGTGATATAAAAAGACCTGGAAAACCCTATCTGAAATTCTAGGAACTAAAAGATATCCACAAACAGAACAATCAAGCTAACAAAACCAGATAAACCCCTACTCCCACCTATTGAAACAGCAAACAAACTCAATGATTTCTTCTCCACCATAGGTAAAAAGCTGGCAAGCAAAATCCCAAGTTCAAATACTCCACTAACGACTATCTCACTGGTACCTATCCGAACACACTATTCCTAGCCCCAACCAACCCAATAGAAGTTTCACTTATAATCAACACACTAAAAAAACAAAGCAGGTGACCTAAATAACTTACCACCATTTATATACAAAAAAGCCTCTCAAGTTCTCTCACCAATTATTGCTACACTCTTAACAAATCCATTGAATCCTCTACCTTCCCATCAATACTCAAAATAGCGAGGGTCACCCAATACATAAAGGGAGGAGCTCAAACAGACCTTAAAACTACAGGCCGATATCTAACTACCCCTTCTCTCCAAAATCTTTGAAAAATTAATTCATAAACAAATATATTCCTACCTCACCTCCAACAGGTACTCAACCACTGTCAATTTAGATTCAGGCCTAATAAAAATACAAATGATGCCATTATACACATGTTAGAAATAATTTACACCGCCCTTGAAAAAAAAAAATCCCAGTGGGAATCTTCATTGATTTACGTAAAGCTTTTGATACAGTTGACCATGATCTGTTACACCTAAAATTATCACACTATGGTATAAGAGGACACTCCCTCAACTACCTAAAATCATACCTAAGCAACAGAAACCAATATGTGTACACAAATGGAGCTAGCTCCACCGCGCAAACTATTACCGTAGGTGTCCCACAGGGAAGTGTTCTTGCCCACTACTCTTTCTCATTTACATTAACGACCTACCAAATGCATCTCAACTACTCAAACCCATACTTTTGCAGATGACACTACACGTTATCTCGCACCCTAGCCCAGACATACTAGCCAACACTGCAAATACTGAATTGCAGAAAATATCTACCTGGATGATGACCAACAAACTTACTCTCAATATTGATAAAACCTATTTTATCCAGTTTGGGAACAGAGCCACAAACGCACCACTTAACATAATGATAAACGGGTCCCCTATCGCAAAACTCAGAGGGAAAATTCTTAGGAATCCATCTTGACAGTGGCCTCAAATTTCAGACACATATACAACAAATTTCCAAGAAAGTCTCAAAGACCGTGGGAATACTATCAAGATACGGTACTATGTTCCACAACCAGCTCTCCTTACCTATATCACTCACTCATTTACCCATCACCTCACCTATGGAATCTGGCATGGGGCTCTACATCAATAACTCATCTCAGACCACTAATAACACAACAAAAGGCAGCAGTTAGAATGATAACAAATTCACACTCCAGACAACATACTCCACCAATATTCAAAAACCTAAACTTACTCACCATACAAGACATCCATACTTTTTACTGTGCCTATTACATACATAGAACACTCTATGCAAATTTAACCCACCACTCAAACTTCTCCTTACCAATTTTAACAGGACACATGACCATAACACTAGACACAGATCACTCCTCGATGTTCCCCGTGTCCATCTAACACTATGTAAAAACTCAATGCATATAAAAGGCACGAAAATTTGAATTCATTACCTGTCATTGCCAAAGAAACCCTGCCTGTCCCCAATTCAAAACGATGCTAAAAATCACCTTTCACCCAAAGCTAAATGCTCAATATCAAACATTCTCAACAAAGTAGAATAATCACTTAATGTAAAACCTGACTAATCACTTAAATGTAAAAACCTGTTATGAATAATACATACTAAGCTAACTATTACCTAACATTTACATTATAATGACCACGTAAACTGTAACTGCAATGCAACTAATTGTTTTAAATTGTTATCTCACTCAATTAGTTGCATTGCTGCAATTAATTGATATGTTCAACTTATATTCAAACTTTATAACTTAGATATGCAATTATACTTATTTTATAAATTGTCAACCATAACTTTTTACCATGTAGTCTAGAATAAAGTAGTCTTAAGAATGCCCGCAATGCACAGCATATTAGGGGCTTTTGGCATGTACATCTCATTAAGAAATATATCTTGTCTACCATGTATCATTGTACCATGTCACAATAAAGTATTATTATTATTATTATAATACGATCATTTACCCCCAAATCCCTGACCCTCCATGAACTGCAAACAAAATCTACCACACAATACATAAGTCCCCTACGCGATACTGCATCTATACCCTCAAAATCCAAAAACATGGCCCTCAAGAAGGTTAACACACGCCCAAAGCATTCCCTCACTTGTCCTGAAGTCTCGCAAAAATATATTTCATGTAACCTAGTTGCCATCTCCCCACACCTACCACACCCTCCCTCCTGAACTAATCCCATTATTGCTAATGATGCACGAGAGGCCACAACCCCATGAAGAAACCTGTACATGAACTCTCTGTCCCTAGAACTGATTCTCAACCCCCTAAAGCCCTTCCAGATCCTATCCCATCCATACATTGGGAACTGTGACACGCCCTCCAGAACCTTTTGTACCTTCCCCAAACCACCCATCCGACCTACCCTTAAAGTCTGCGGATTTGACATTACTAGTAAATTACGCATAATATCCCGACAATAGACCAAATCTCTGTCATTCCACCACTCACCCATCTCCCAAGAATGCTGGAAACCCCCTCCATCCCCCTCCGGGGGAAACCCCCGCATCAACTTTTTTAGATACCTATCAGTCTATGCCCCCATATTACCCCCCCAACCCCCCAATAAAATTTGTTTATAAACCCCTCACCCAACCAAAAGTCTTCCCCCCCCATAAAATTTTAAAAAATTTTTTTCCCTTTCCATTAATTTTTTTTTTCAGCAAAGGGTAAATAGCTCCCACAAATCATAATTCTATAAATATATTTACAAAAAGAACCCTCTGCCCCCCATCATTTCCCTTTTAAACCCCAACCCTTTAACCCAAAAGCCCCCTGCAAAACCCCCTTCCGGGGTTTCTTTCCTGGGTTAAAGACCCCCATAAAAATTTTCCCCCCGATCTTCAAATACCAAATTTTTCCCCCCTGACCTTCCCAACGGCCCCCCCCCAAAAACCTACCCCCCTTTAAATTTTTCGACTTATGCTCATTTATCCCCATACCCGTTGAGCACAAAAAAAATATAAACCCAAAATTTTAAAATTTTTACAAAACCCCATGAAAAATAGTATCATCCAAACCCCCTTTTCGTTCCCCTCCCCCCAAAATTACCCAAAATTTTAACCCCGACCTTTCCCCAAAAAAAGGGGCCCCGCAAGCAAAAAAAAAACCGGAAATGGACACCCCCGGAAAAAACTATTCATCTGCCCCCTTCCCCCAATTAAAATTATTGAATTTCACACACACACCCTCATAAACCTTTTAACCCTTTTATATTTCCTTTTCCAAACCCCCCCGCCCCATCCCCCCCTTTTTCAGAACCCCCTCAACGCTTTCAACCCCTTTTTAATTAAGCAAAATTTTCCCCTTTCCCCAGCTGTAATTTTTTAATTTTTTTCCGCCCATTGAAAAATCCTACCGGTATCCCCACCCCCCCCTACCCCTTTCCCCCAAACCCCCTTTTAATTTTCCAAATTTTTTCCAAAACATATAATTTTGATTCAAAAATAAGGGGGTGATAATTACTTTTTTGGGACCCTTTCCCTTTTTTTTTTTGAAAAAAATTTTTTTCCCAACCCAAAATTTTTCCCCAAAACCCCCCAACCCCATTTTTTTCCCAAAAACTAAAATTTTTTTACCAACCCCAATTTTCCCAAAATGAAGTCCTTTAGGTCCAAAGCCTCCACCCCCTTTTACTAATTTTTTTTTCCAATTTTTTCCTTTTTCCTTTCCCCAGTTTTTCTTTTTTTTTAAAAAAGATTCCCTCCCCCACATATTTTAAAGGGGAAGAAAAATTTTCCCGGAAAATTTTTTTTTTGCCCCTTGATTTTCCCATCCCTTGTTTTAAACCACCCTTTTGTTCCACCATTCGTTCAATCGCCCCACCCCCCTTCTTTTAGTGAATGTGGGAAAAATTTTTCAAGGGGTTTTCAAAATAAATGAAAACCCCTTTTTTTTAAAGCTTAGAACCCCCTTTTTATATCCAACCCTTTTCCTTTAAAAAAATTTTAGATCCCCTGTCTCCTTCCATCCCCCTTCATTAAAGCTGAATTGCCCCCCCTGTTTTTAAACCAAAATTTCCACCCTGCCTCCCCCCCGCCTAATGACTGATAATACCTTTTGGATAAAAGGGTTCCCTTTTGGTCACCCCCCATTCTAACAAAATTTTCCCCCCATCACCCTTTTCTGCCCCCCCTCCCCCCACTCCTCAAACCTCTCTCTTCCCCCTCCCCAAAAAAGTACATTCTTTCCCCAAAACCCCCCTTATCCCCCACCCTTCAGCCCCCCAAACAAAACCCCCTCTTGACAAAAACCCCTACAAAAAAAGTTTAACCCCCTTCCCCCCAACCACCTTATGAGTAAAAATTTATCCATTCTCCTAATTGTCGAAATAAAGTATGCTGTTCCCCCCCCTTCCATCTTTAATCCCCCCCAATAAATCATTTGGCCAAAACACACAACCTGATCCCTTGGGCAAAACCCCCCTTTTCCGAATGCCCTTGAAGTCCCACCTGCCATTCCCGGAAAAAAAAAAAGCATAATCAAAATACCCCCAAAACCGTCTTAAAAAACGAACTTGCTCCAAAATATATATACCAAAAACACCCCCGCACACCCCCCAGTAACCCTGCATTCTAACCACCAAAAAAAATCCCCCACCACCTCCCCCGTAGGAGTTGAAAAACTAAAAAGCCCCGCTGACCCACCAGGCCCGATCCCAAGAACCCCCCCTTACCCTTTTTTGATCAAGTCCTTCCTACCCCCTTATTGTGTTTGAATGAAGACCACCTGGACATTAAACCTTTCAGTGTCACTCACCCATGCCCCCCTTTACTTCCCCATTTTTTTTTTTTTTACATTTTTTTTGTTTAATAAAATACATTTAAGTCAAAATAAAATAATTTAAAAATTTACAAAAATTTTTTTAAAATAAAAAATTTGAAAAATGAAAACCCGAAAATTGCCCAAACCCCACCTCTACCACCCCGGAACTTTGTCCCCTTTCCCCCAAAAAAAACAGAGTTCAAAAAACAAAAAAAATGAAAAAACAGTCCCCAAAAAAAATATTCTCTATTCCTAAGGATAAGTGATACTTTGACGACTGCAAAAATTTTACAGTTCACAAAATTAAAATTCATTTAAAATTATTTCAGTTCAAACTTAATAATTACATTTAAAAGGCCCCCAATTTCCTTTAATAAGCTAGCATATATCAAAAAAAACCCAACCATTTATCTACAAAATTGTGAACCCTGTCCCCCTTCCCCCTTTTATCAGAGTCCACAAAAAAAACCCCAATAAACCCCAACAAGTTCAAATAAATTAGCTCTAGTTCATTTTAGCAACGAAATAAAAAATACAGTGTGACTGATAACAAATAAAAAACCCCAAGAAAATAAAAATCCACAATAACCTGATAGTTAAAAAAAAACAGTGAATACGAAATAAAATAAAGTGTGCACAGATAAAAAATAAAAAAACCCAAAAATGATACATAGTCCACAAATTGATAGTTTGCAGTGAATATAAAAAATTAAAGGGCAGGGGAACAAATAACAAAACCAAAGAA